>WOXC01000027.1:0-153730 GCA_011680675.1 Gymnobelideus leadbeateri | reverse complement strand
TTTCCTTTAGGAGAGGCATTGTGGTGTGGTGGAATGGAAAGAACAGTAGATTTAGAGTCAAAAGATATGGGTTGGAATTCCTTTATTTCCTATCTATATGGACAGCTAGGTGGCACAGTGGACAGAGCACTGGGCTTGGAATCAGGAAGGCTTCATGAGTTAAAATATGACTTCAGACACTCACTAGCTGTGTGACCCTGAGCAAGTCACTTAACCCTGTTTGCCCCAGTTCCTCATCTACAAAGTGAGTTGTAGAAGGAAATGGCAAACCACTCTAGTATCTTTGCCAAGAAACCCCCAAATGGGGTCATGAAGAGTCAGACACAAATGAAAATGACTGAACAACAGCAACAAAAATCTATATGATCTAGAGAGTTTTCTTATCTGTCAGAGGAGGTTAGGTGAGATGATCTTCAAGATACTATGTAGCTATAAAATGTATATTCTTATAACATGAAAATTAGGAAGGAGGAAAAGGAAATTTGTGTACAACACTTATGTGTCTAAAGAAGATAAAGTAAAGGACATTCTTTTTAGCTGGCTGCAGTTAGGAGTGGAATGATGTGCTTCTCCAAATTGCTGTTCAATTTGGGGGTGATGGTGTGACAGCTTTAAATATGGCTTTCTAATTTTCCCTTTTTGTTCAACAGAGGTCCCATCTCTGGTGTATATTGGAGATACCCCCTCCTTTTTTGGGCATTCTGGCATGATGACTGGAAGGAAGCAAGATATTATATATTACCTCTGCTTTCACATCTATGTTGGGATATTTCAGCACAATAATCAAGGAAGGTGAGATTATGGAGGTGCACCATTCTTTAATTTACTCAGTGTTGGCTAACAAGGAGGGTGTGGAGGGCCTTACTTATGATACCAAGTGTTATGGGGCCATCCGGACCTGCATGGACACTTTATGATATTATTACTGGGAAAAGAGGGGGAGACCTCAGTTGATTTTTTGGGTAAAAGCACAAAATTCAAGGAATGATTAACAGTTGTAGGATTAATGCCAATTATATGGCAAATACAAGGAGAATGATCTTAGGCTGTTAGCTAAGAGTAAGCCAGGTTGATGGCTGAGGTATCACTCGGGTGTGTCACCTCATTCTTGTGTTCTTGGTAAAGCTAACATAATATCATAAGACCTATAGAAGTTGCTGGAAGGAGTGGATGGCTTCAGACCGTGTACATTTATCTGGGTGCACTATTGTTTTCTCCAATCAACTAAACTCCTAGAGCTCATAGCATGTTTCTCTTGTTGGAAAGGGGATTGTCCTTGGGGGCTAGTGCTGTTGATTTTTCTATTTGTATCTTCAGGGACTAGCACAGTGTCCAGTACATAATAGGCACATAATAAATGCTTGTTGAATGAATTCTCAGTCATTATAGTTCACGTTATGGATATTGATCCTATGATGCAAAGCATGAGGCTGTTATTGTCCTAGGATTTGGAGGTGCTATAAGGCAAAACACCAAATTGAAAAATTCTAGCAAAGAATGCTCCAAGGTATTTTCTCTCTTCAATGATGCACAAATATGTCCTTACTCTGTTTGGATGGGATCATAGTTATGCCTTGATTAACAAACACCCTGGGTGGGGGCACAGCTAGGTGGCATAGTGAATAGAGGACTGGCCCTGGAGTCAGAAGGACCTAAGTTCAAATCTGGCCTCAGAAGCTTAACCACTTACTAGCTGCATGACCTTGGGCAAGTCACTTAACCCCAACTGCCCTGCCCTCCCCCCTCCAAAAAGCAAACAAAACAAAATAAAACCAAAAAACAAACACCCTAAGAAAGAAAGTCCTTTCCCCAAGACAGCCCTGTTTGAGGAGAATAAAATCTTTCCAAATCATAGAAAAAGCTGAACCACCTTCAATGACATCTGTGTAGCAAAAATTCCTTAGAGCACAGCATCATTCATCCCTGCCCAGTTGAAGGTAAATAGTGCCTACCCCAGGCAAAGCTATACTTATCTTTTCTCTCATACCTCTTTACAAACCCTTTCAACCACACTTATGACTGATTCTTTCCCTGATTTCAGGTACCCGCTGCCACCCAGTTCTCTTTACCCCTCCTAGATTCATCCAAATAGGTGAGGATCTGATGTGGGAAGTCCCTCCAACTTGGACTTGTTTTCCTCATCTGTCAAATGGGGATATTGTATTTCATGATCTCTAAGGCCTTTTCTCACTTTAAAGTCTAATGATCTCTGGACACCCAGACATTTAGAATGGTTGATTGAGTTTCTGTGAAAGAATAATAAGCAATCATTTACAATATTGTGTTCACCTTAAAACACTTATATTTTATCTTTTAAAATTTTTTTGGTCTTTATTAATTTGTTTACTTTTAGTTTACAAGATTCATTTCCATAATTCTTTGAGTTTCAAATTTTCTCTCCCTTCCCCTTTCCCCTCCCCCCCATACAATCAAGTATAATATCTGCAAATACTTTCACGTTAGGCATTAGTCAGGTTATAAAGAAGGATGGTATCAGATGGAATGAACAATTGGAACGAAGAAACAAAACCAAACAAGAAACTGAAAAGGAGCAGGTAGTTTGCTTCAATCTGGGTTCAAACTCTGTTCTTTCTCTGGATGTAGACATCTCAAGCACTTATATTTCAAACCCATCATATCTAATTGGGAATAGCAAACTGTTTGCTCCATTTAAGAGCTTTCAGGGCTCAGGAGCAGGTAGGGAGATATTTTGAGGATCAGGATATAAGCTAAGCTTACCAGACTGAATCACAGGACTATAGATTTAGACCTGGAAGAGATCTCATAGACCATGTAGTCCAATCATCCCCTTTTACAGATGAGGAAACTGAGGGTCATTGAGATTAAATAATGTGTCCAAAGTTACACAAGTTGTAAGTATCAGAGCAAAGAATCGAACCCAGCCCCTCTGATTCTAGAGTCAATGCTTTTTCTATTCTCTTATGATTCTGTGAAAGAATAACAGTGGACTTCAAGGGATCGTGGTTGGTTTAGTCTCTCAAGGGGCTTCCTTCTGCTCTGAGGAGGCTGGTTGTATTTGATGGAAGCCTGGATTTGGGAACTTCTTAGACTAGAGGTTCTCACATTTCTTTTTCCAGAACCTGAGTCTCTCTAGCAAGGTCTACTCATAACAAATTCTGTTACTCTGGCCCTTGTGACCCTGTCCTTCCTACCTATCTTAGTCTAAGTATGGAGGAGATTCTGTTCCCCGTCTTTCCAAATCAAAACCCAACCTTTCATACCCCTTCTCTGTCTCAAGACTCCCAGATATACCTCCTAGATGGTTTCAGGCACATTTGAGAATCTTGGTTGGTATTTTATGATCCTTTGCCCCCCAAATTCCTGTTCTGGTGTTCTAGAATATATTCCCTTTCTCAGGTGTTATTTAGGTCTCTGATTTTAAAGTTTCTGACAAAGAAATGTGTTGTTGGAATGCTTCCTCCTTGTTAATAGAGGTAAAGCTGTCTATGTAAATCACTAAGGCAGCTTCTCTGGCAATACACCTGCTCTCCTTCTGAAACAGCCATCCAGGGCTGTGGGCTGTGTAATTGCTTCCTAGATTTGGAGTCTGTTTCTGTTAGCTCCATGGCTTTCTTCTTGATGGCTAGTGATCTGTACCTATCAACCTAATCGCGTAGGCAGGTGCCTCAGGGTTGGGTGCCGGAGCCAAGATGCAGAGAACAGTAATGATTCCAGGAGTTTTTCATGGAATGAGTTTGGGTCCATTTTGTGGTGGAGAGGAGGAGGAGAGAACTTTCAGATTAAAAAAAAGGGTTTCCAAGACTCTCATTTTTGTTTATTTATACTTATATTTTTGCTTTTACTTTTTTTGGAACCTGAGAATGAAGTAGTCTTGGGAAAGATTTGTGAAACTATGAGAAACTCGGGTTTGACTATCGAACCTGACACTCATCATGTGAATCTGAGCTTCAGTCTACACATGCTTTAAAATGGGGACAATGATCTTTCCATTGTGTATTCAAAGTTGTGTATTGTGAGGAAAATGCTTTAGTAAACCTCATACACTCTCTAAGTACTTTGTGAATTGAAATGAGCTGAAATTGTATATTTCCTTGTCATAGGTGTGCATAAACTGTGTGACTGGAGCCAGTTCCTATTAGCTCAAGAGAGCTAGTGTTAAAGTTTCATTGTGAGCATTTATAACTCAGAAGTCAGCAAACACTACACAAATTGAGGTTTGATTTATTGTTTTATTGACTTCCTGGACTTAAGAATATGATGGAGATGGAGAAAATGTTAATAATGTTTAAAAATGATAAAATGTTAAAAGTGTACTATGCATACTCTTTTCCTCTAGAGACTTGACTATTAAACATTTACCATTTCACTGCTGAGTGTAGACCAATTGTGTTTCTCTGTGGTCACTGCTTTAAACACCTTTCTTCTTTAAGGATTTATAGATGAAGTCAGATAGTAATCTTGCCAGGCATACTCAGAATGACCCTTAAATACATAAACAGAGTATATATGTTTTTTATTTCTTTGTGCAAGCAAACCTCTTTAGGGAATACATGGCTTTATGCATATTAGAACAGTTAAATATTGTTTGATGGAAAACAGTGGTGTTTTCAGATGGGAATTCTCCAACAATTTTGAGAACCTAGACATAAGTTCTGAAAAGGAAAAAATTCCATGATTGGTCCCTCATTATCTCACTTCAGGTTTCAGAAAGGATTGCTTTATTTATGTTATGCTGGTATCTCAGTGGGGAAAATCCAGCCCTTCTTTTCCCCCTCCCAACTTTTTAACCTCTTTCTCCAATTAATCCCTAGGAGAAAGAGGACATTTTCACTACATCTCTAAGTATTCCTCAACCAGATGTGTTAGCTGTCTTTTGAGGAATAGCAGATCTAATTTACTGTGATAGCCCTTTTCCTATTCTAGGCTATACTTATACTTCTCTAGTCTCTCTGTTGGTTTCAGTAATTGGAAATTTTAGATCCTCTCGTGAAACTACTTTTTCTCTGCTGATTTCAGGGTTGTTTATATGTCTTAGTGTGGATCTAAAAAAACTGGAAATTTGATCTGAACATAACTCTGAACATTTCCTCTGAATTCTCTCTTTCTCTGTGTGTGTGTGTGTGTGTGTGTGTGTGTGTGTGTCTGAGCGCGCGCGCGGGCACAGTGTCACTGTTTTGGAGTTTATTTGATTTTTCAAACTCATAAGGCACTATGCCTTCCTAATTTTTGCATGTGGCCTTCCAGGGAGCTCATATTAGGTAATGAACAAGAGCTATTGAATGATTATTTCCTCTTTGCCATCAGTAACTCACCTCTATTTCCATGGTTGGTTGAACCATCTCCAGCTTGCTGAACTTACCCAGGTGAGAATGATTTTTCCTCTTTAGACTTCATGTTACACTTTGTCCCTCTCCTGTAGACTTCTGTATTATTTTGAGTTACAATTAGCAGTGTGTGTGTCCTATGCCTATGCCCTCCCTCTACATAAGCTCTCTGAGGGCACAGACCCTATATTAGGGAAATATTGTATCTCTTCTAGGGCTTAGCAGAGTGTTCTGCCCACTCTTGTCACTTCATAAACATTTTACCTTTGGCTGCCATATCACATCACTAACTTGTATTGGGATTATAATTCATGAAGGCCTCTCCATTTTTTTTTCAGATGAACTACTACTAAAGCAAGCCTCCCCCATATTTTACTTGTGAAGTCAATTTTTTAAATAGAAGTATTAGACTTTACATTTCTCCTTATTAAATTTTATTTTAATATATTAGGTCAAACTTTTTAATGCTGTCAAGATTGTTTTGGATCCTGACTCTCTAATCCGTCATGTTTCCCACCATCCCTCCTATTTTTGTGATAGCTACAAATTTAATAAGCATCTAATCCATGCCTTTATTCAAGTCTTGTTAATAACATTAATATAGCCATGGACAGATCCCTGAGGCATTTCACTCGACCTACCTTGAAGTTGATGTTAAACCATTAAAAGCTCATCTTTGGGCCCAGTTATATAACTTGTCCTTATTCATCTAAGGGTACTATTACCTAATTCATATTTCTCCATCTTGTCCATAAGAAAGACTTATTCAAAATAAATATAGATAAGCTACATGCACACATGTATACAAACACACATATACACATAAACAAAGAAAGATAGATAGGTATGGCATTGCCCTGATTTTCCAGTTAATAAGCCTTTAAGAAAAAGGAAATCAGGATAGATTGGCATGATTATTCTTGATGAAAATCTTCTGGCTCTGCAATCGATGCTTCCTCTTTTTTTAAGATGTTCATTAACCAACCCATTAATGACCTGTTCTAGAATTTTGCTGCAATTGAAGTCCAGGTTACTGATCTATAGCTTGTCAGTTTCATTCTCATCCCATTTTTGAACATTAGGACAATTTTTACCCTTCCTCCTGAGGTACCTTCTATCCTTTGCAGTCTTTCAGATATCACTGACAATAGACTTACAATGACACACACACACACACACACACACACACACACACACACACACACACACAAGTTCTTTCAGCATCCTAGGATATAGTTCATATCAGATTAGTGACTTTAACTCCTCAGGGACTGCTAGACATTGTCTTCTTTTCTTCCTTATCTTATGTATTATCTCCTTGTTAGTTTTTCTGTTCTTTTAAGTGCAAAGGTTATTCTCCTTGGCAGAGAAAATATAAACAAAAAAGGCATTGTATTGCTTTGCCTTTTTATGTGTCAATCAATCTACTCTTAGCAGGAGTTTGATTCCTTCCTGAGACTACTCTTTTCCATAGTAGTATAGATATCATTACATAGCTATATACTTATACATATATTATTAATGTATAGCATATATAAATTATAAATAATATCAGTTTGTCTTTCAGTATATATTATATATATTAGTATATGTAACATATATCAACTTATGTATAGAGGAGAGGATAAACTGATATATGTGATATAAACTGATTATATGTACATACAAATACAATATGTATACAGATACACATGCATACATACATACATACATACATGCATGTATATATTCAATCAATATGTGTATATATGCATATATGTGTGTGTAAATATACACAGGTGTGTATATGCACATATATATATACACAGACACACATAGAATATATGTATACATGTGTATATATATATCTCTGTCTATGTATGAAATGTTCTAGTAATAGACACACATACTGATTCCTGACATCACTAACCCTTTTATACTTTTAGGTGATTTCTTACCTTTTCCTTGGCTCATGATCTCAATCCAAGAAACTTGTGAGAACATTGGTCACATCTGACTTGTCTTCCCCCAAAATATCTCATTAAATTTGACAAGCATTTGGAGATTTTCTGACATATCTTGGGTATGTCTCCAGGAAAACAATACACCTCTCTATTGTTATTTCAGGTATTTAGCTTGGTAGATTTATGTATGCAGTTTTCTACATCCCACCCCCTTTTTCTGTTTAAAGCTCTATTGATAAATTTTTAATTCTTCAGGCAACTGTGTTTTTACCTGTGCTTTTTAGGTGAATTCCATGCCTATCCTATCAGTTCTATATATAGAATGGCAAATTACTAAACCCATGTCAAATAAACCTAAGACTTATTTTGAGATACCATCTTCTTGACTAGCTATTCACTTCAAAAAAAAAAAAATCTCACTACCTCTTCTGAAGCTCTTTCTATGAATTAGCAGGAATGATACTGAGTTCTATGGTTTTTTGTTAGACTTCCTATTCTTTAGCCATGCTTTCTATATTGTTTTTCTCATTCTTTTTTGTACCCATGTGAATCACTAAAAGTAAACTTTGTGAGGCTCTTTGTAATTCTTGGGTACATACCCTAGGAGTACAGACAGAGGTGTACTGGAACCAGTCTGAACTGTCTTTTGAGAGCCAATGATTTTCAATGTGAACATTTACATCTCAGAAATTGGCCAAAGTTACAAATAGGGGCTTGATTTATTGTTTGGTTGATTACTTAGAATTAAGTAAGTGATGGAGAAAATGTTAATAATGTAGATCAAACCCAAGAGCATGCAACAGCCCCCCCAAGCTGGTTGTTAAATTTTTACTAGGTCTCTCTTGAATACAGCAATCAATCAATGAGTATTTGCTAAAGGCCTATGTGTTAGGGATTAGGTATTATAATAGGCACTGAATATACAAAGAAAAAAATTAGACTTTCTGTTCTTAAAGAGTGTACATTTTATTAATGGAACCACCACATACAGATATAAGTATATGCACAATAAATACAGATCAAATACAAGGCTTTTTAAAGAAGGGGATTTAAGAAACTGGTATGATCAGGAAAGACCCCATAAAATTTGATTATTCCTGAAAGCCTGTCAGATTTTTTTCCTTCTGCAGAATTTTATGAGTGGGGAAAGCTTCTATAACAGCAGGCAGATGTTTCTGGGCCAGATGTTTTCTGCCTAAGTGGCAGGCATTGACTTAAAGCTCCTGACCAGGAATTGGGCATTTAGGAACAAGTTCCTTGTGAAAAAGCAATACTCCTAGGAGAATCAGGACTGACATTTTGAGTACACTCAGGGATATGCTGGAGCCTGATCACAAATAGCCAAATACAACAAACCAGGGCTTGATTCATTGTATTGTTGATTGTCTTGATTTAAAAAAGCAATGGAGATAATTTTAATACTGCAGATTAAGCTTAAAAGTTTGCTATCCCTTCACTTTTTTGAGGAAGGGTTTAAACATTTACAAGCATGCTCCTAGATGCATTCTTCAAGGTTCATCTCTCTAACATCAGATAATAACTGAGTTTCAATTCTGACATTTGCTAGCCTGTGATCCTAGGCCAACCTCTTAATGATCTCTTTAAATGTATCTCTTCATCTTTAAACTGGGTAAAATAATAGCTGTACTACTTACTTTTCTAGGGCTATTGTGAGGAAAAATTCATTGTATTCTTTTAATCACTATATATAAGTGAGCCTATTTTTGTCACTTCTTACAGATAGCAAAGATCATAGAATTTTATATCTTTCACCTCCCAGTGTCCTTGCTTTTACCAACCACTTATTTTATCTCTCCTATCTGCTCCCTCACTTATAAAAAGAAAGAAAACTAAAGCCCTGTAACAAATATACATAGTCAAAGAAAACAAATTCCCACATTGGCCATAAATATGTGTCTCATTCCACATATTTAGACTCTCACCTCTTTGTCAGAAGATAGTAATGCATGCTTCATCATTGGTCCTTTGGAATCGTGGTTGGTCATTGCATTAATCAGAGTTCTTAAGTTCAAAAGTTGTTCATTTCCCCAGCACACAAAGTATATATGAATATTTGCATGTGTATAAATACAGATATGTATGTGTGTGTATATGTATGTTCTCCTGGCTTTGCTCATTTCGCTCTTCATCAGTAAGCCTAGAGGGCTTTGCTTTACCTCATTACTATCATTTGTAGCTCATTCTGGTATAGTAGTTCAATGGCCAGTCATCATGAGGTCTTGGTTGAAGTGGTCCTTGAGCTTGTCTTCTTTCTGTTGCTTTTTGCAATGGTTCCCCCCAAAACTGAATTTATTTTCATATTCAAAGTTCATATTTCCAGCTGGAATTCTGGCAAAGTTTCTATTTGCTCTCTAGGTATACTGAAATTATAAGGAGAGCTAGAAAAAAATTGGAGGTAATTTAGTCTAACCCCTTTATTTTGACATATGAGGAAACTGAGGATCAGAGAGATGATTTGACTTGCCCAAAGTATCCCAGGGAGAAAGTGGAACAGCTGGGATGTGAACCAGATTCACAACTCTGACTCCAACTCTCATCCCATTGTACTATACTACCCCTTGTAAGCTGCATCTCATTGGCAAAGCTGAGAAGATGGACAGGTAGTGAACATTTGTTCAATTTTAGGCAGCCAGTTCCACTCACTTTACAATTTATCTTTTGATTCTTTGTTTTTAGGTGTTTTTTCTCCAAGCTTAAGAAAAAAAAATATACCTGGTTGTTTTTATGGATAAAGAAACTTCTTTTATATTCTAACAAGAGGCTTGACTGCCTTATCCCTAGTGAATAGCTAATTGTAGGATTTTCAGGCACCATTAATTGATGGTGTGGAGAAGGAAGATCCTTTTCTGGCCACCATCCCATCTATCTATTCTTAGGACCAGACCGGAGATTCCTATTAGTTTTCTATTATGTGTCTTGTCAGTCTGGTAGATGCTACTTTGTTAAATGTTTTTCTTGCCTGACAAGAGACTTTCTTTTCTGTAACTCTGAAAAAAGAAAGAAGTATTGTGAGAGACTTGTAGAGGTTTTAGTGGCTCCCCAAACACCCCTTTACTACTACTGAACTTGGTGGTGTCAGCTTTCTCAGCAGCAGGTAATAGATTTCAATCAAGACATGGAGTGATGCATCACTTTTGTCCTTGAGGGTAGCAGAAGCCTCCTGTATCACATAGTGACTCTGTACTTTCCCATGTGTTAGCCATGTTCTCCCAGCTCTTCCTGGTTTAGCCAGTATTCTTTAATATTTAAAGAAGGAAAATTCCCAAGCTGTCAAATAACTGCTCACAATGTTGTGTTGATCATGATACCATTCATCCTGTAAAGCAGAATTATTTTGGTTTGTATGCTAAACACATACACATACATATATTTACATCATCAAGATTGGTAGCAGATATATAGGAAAACTGGAAAGCTGTTTCACATTCTCACAATGGGCTTATTGATGTTAGAATATACTATTTGATTCTAACATGCCAGTTTTATAAGATTTAGGTATTTGTCAGTGATCCATTTCTCTTTAGCAAACATGCCTGAAATAGGAAGGTAAGTAAGTTTCAGACAAGCAGCAGACAATTGAGTCATTGACTAATTCCCCTGGTGCCTCTGCCCAGATTCCTGTATTTTTTCCTCCCAGGGCCCAGCCAAATGAAATAGATGGCACTTCTATAACCATATTCCTCAGGCAACACAATCATGAAGCATGCACTCCCTGGACAACCTCTGTAGGGATGCTATGGAGTGTCTTTGTGAACTTAGAATGAAAGACCCTGAGGACTGCTCTGACCATGCCAATTTACCTACACCAGAGATTCCTTTCCACTTTTTCATGCTTGCACTATAATAATAAAGGACTATAGAATTACATGGGGGATAGTTTAAGCACACTAACAACTCACCATTGAAGTGCTCATCTTTAAATAAGCCCTAGAATGACTTGCCAAGTATCACTTCTTGAAGCGTTTGCCTATCCCAAGCTCACTTCCACCACTATCACACTAAGGTCTAATAGTTCTGCTCTCAGCCTAATGCTGGCAGTGCTACAGTTAAAAGAGTATGTACAGAAGGGCAGAACCTAGAGTAAATCATTGCCATTTTGGATCAGTATCATCAGTTTCCCAGGTGTAAGGCCAAAGCACTGCTTGACCTTTAGTACCTGATGATCAGGATATTTTATTGACTGATCTGTGCCCTCCAGGTCTCCAAAAACTTGAGTATTTTATTTGAAGTTAGTTTTCAGTAATAAGAATCCATGTGTAATTGTTAATGAGACACATAGACTTAGGGCTTAAATTCAGGAGC
Source organism: Gymnobelideus leadbeateri (assembly GCA_011680675.1). Lineage (NCBI taxonomy): Eukaryota > Metazoa > Chordata > Mammalia > Diprotodontia > Petauridae > Gymnobelideus > Gymnobelideus leadbeateri. The sequence goes on along the minus strand of WOXC01000027.1, from coordinate 142,158 downwards.
TAATCTATTTGCAAATGGCTGCTTAGATCAAAGAGTCACTTAATCAAAAGTTTTTGATTTGACTTTAGGTGAGCAAAATGAACCAGTTCTTGCCCTGGGAATTAGTTCTGCTGCTTTTCTCTTCCTCAAGGTTAAGAGTCTTACAAACATTCTTAAAAAAATTTTTTTTGGCCCAGATTCCCCACAAACTATGTAAAAAAAGGACTCTGAACAACTTCTGGAGCCCCAGCACCCACAGAACAACACAGAGAAGCTAACCTCCCGCCGAGGACAGCCCATCAGCCCTGCAGGAAGGACCAGCGCAGTGGTCTGGGAGCCGGCAGCGCGCAGAGCACAGGAGCCGAGCCAAGCCCAGGCCCACGTGAGCCAAGGTTTTAGCCCCAGAGCGGCAGGGCCAGCAGCCAGCTGGAGGAACCCCAGAACACCAGGAGCTGTGGCAACTCCTGAATTATCAACATAGACATGCCTAGGACAAAGTAAGAGGTTAGTGTCCTATGGACTTTGGGACCTGTATTTGGGGAATGCGTCAGCTCCCTCCCCTGGGGGCTAGAAGCCCCTGAGGAGACACGCCATTTTGTAGTTTTCAGAGGCAGCTCTGGCTCCCAGCCTACAAATCGTGGGGAGATCCAGCGATCAGTCTTGGGGGGTAATAGCTCTTGCTTTAACCTCCCTGGATCTGGATTGTGATCTAGGGTGGAAGTTGTGGGTGGGTTTACAGCTTGCCAGAAACGGAAGTTGCCCCCACACGTTCGGGATGAAAATTCCTCTAGCTGGCCTTAAAGCCATAGTGTGGCAACAAGCCCAAAAGTCAAGCAATTAAGTGGCAACATGTCAAGGCAAAGGAAACAGAAAAATGCAACCCTAGACTCCTATTTTGGGGGCATAGAGCGGGAAAAGGACTGTGAGGTCAGAAGTCCTGCTCCAAAAGCCCCAGGGGAAAACATGAGTGGGTTGCAGGCCATAGAGGACCTTAAGAAGGACTTTAAAAATCAAATAAGAGAAGTGGAGGAAAAATTGGAAAGAGAAATGAGAAGGATGCAGGAAAAGTATGAAATGAGGGTCAACAGCCTGACTGAGGAAAACAACACCTTAAAAAATAGACTAACTCAAATGGCAAAGGAGGCCCAAAAGGGCAATGAGGAGAAGAATGCCTTAAAAAGTCGAATTTGCCAGATGGAAAAAGAATCTCAGAAGTTCACTGAGGAGATTCATTCCTTCAGAGTTAGACTGGAGCAAATGGAAGCTAATGACTTTATGAGAAATCAAGATGCTGTTAAGCAGATCCAAACAAATGAAAGATTAGAAGGCAATGTGAAGTATCTCATGGGAAAAACCACTGACCTGGAAAATAGATCCAGGAGAGACAATTTAAAAATTATTGGACTACCTGAGAGCCATGATCAAAGAAAGAACCTAGAAATCACCCTTCAAGAAATTCTCAAGGAAAATTGCCCTGATGTTTTAGATCCAGAGGGCAAAATAGAGGTTGAAAGAATCCACAGATCACCTCCTGAAAAAGATCCCAAAAAGAAAACTCCTAGGAATATTATAGCCAGGTTCCAGAATCCCCAGATCAAGGAGAAAATACTACAAGCAGCCAGGAAGAAACAATTTCAATATTGTGGAAACACAATCAGAATAGCCCAGACCTGGCAGCTTCTACACTGAGGGATCGAAGGGCATGGAATATGATATTCCAGAGGGCAAAAGAACTGGGAATGAACCCAAGGGTCACCTACCCAGCAAAACTGAGTATTTTGTTTCAGGGAAAATATGGTCATTCAGTGGAATAGAGGACTTTCAAGCATTCTTGAGGAAAAAAACAGAGTTGAATAGAAAATTTGACATCCAGACACAAGAAGGAAGAGATGCCTGAGGAGGTAATCAGGGAAAAGAAATCAAAAGGAACTTATCAAAGTTGAACTATTTACATTCCTATATGGAAAAGTAATAACTGTGACTGATGATATCTTTCTCACTATGAAAATAATGGAAGAAGGGGGTGTGGTCATATGAATACATATGTGAATGTGTGTGTATATGGTTACAGTTATATATGGATAGAGGGCATAGGTTGAATTTGTTGGGAAGGGAGAATACTCAAGGGATGAAATTATGAGGTGAGAGAGGAAAGTGGCAAGAGGAGATGGGGAGAGACAGGGTAGGGTAAACTATCCCATGTAGAAGAAGCAAGGGGAAGTGGTTGCAAAGGAGGGGGAGAATAAGGAAGGCTAAAAAGGCAAAACCACATTCACATTGAATTTGGTTCAGGGAGAAAATGACATACATACTAAATGGGATATCTCAACCTGCAGCAGGATAGGGGGAAGGGGGATGAGAGGAGGGATGATGGATGGGAGGGCATCCTTGGGGTGAGGGGAGGTTGGAAGTACCCACTGTAGGGGTGGGCGGAGCCAAGATGGAGGAGTAGAAACAGCTCCTCCAAGCCTCTCTGCCCCCAGATTCCCCCCAAACTATGTAAAAGGGGACTCTGAACAACTTCTGGAGCCCCAGCACCCACAGAATGACACAGAGAAGCTAACCTCCCGCCGAAGACAGCCCAGCAGCCCTGCAGGAAGGACCAGCACAGGGGTCTGGGACCTGGCAGCGTGCAGAGTGCAGGAGCCAAGCCAAGCCCAGGTCCCTGTGAGCCGAGGTTTTAGCCCCAGGGCGGTAGGGCCAGCAGCTGGCTGGAGGAACCCCAGAACACCAGGAGCTGTGGCAAATCCAGAATTATCAACATAGACATGCCTAGGACAAAGTAAGAGGTTAGTGTCCTATGGACTTTGGGACCTGTATTTGGGGAATGCGTCAGCTCCCTCCCCTGGGGGCTAGAAGCCCCTGAGGAGACACGCCATTTTGTAGTTTTCAGAGGCATTTCCGGCTCCCAGCCTACAAATCGTGGGAGATCCAGCGATCAGTCTTGGGGGGTAATAGCTCTTGCTTTAACCTCCCTGGATCTGGATTGTGATCTAGGGTGGAAGTCGTGGGTGGGTTTACAGCTTGCCAGAAACGGAAGTTGCCCCCCACACGTTCGGGATGAAAATTCCTCTATCTGGCCTTAAAGCCATAGTGTGGCAACAAGCCCAAAAGTCAAGCAATTAAGTGGCAACATGCCAAGGCAAAGGAAACAGAAAAATGCAACCCTAGACTCCTATTTTGGGGGCATAGAGCGGGAAAAGGACTGTGAGGTCAGAAGTCCTGCTCCAAAAGCCCCAGAGGAAAACATGAGCGGGTTGCAGGCCATAGAGGACCTTAAGAAGGACTTTAAAAATCAAATAAGAGAAGTGGAGGAAAAATTGGAAAGAGAAATGAGAAGGATGCAGGAAAAGTATGAAATGAGGGTCAACAGCCTGACTGAGGAAAACAACACCTTAAAAAATAGACTAGCTCAAATGGCAAAGGAGGCCCAAAAGGGCAATGAGGAGAAGAATGCCTTAAAAAGTCGAATTTGCCAGATGGAAAAAGAATCTCAAAAGTTCACTGAGGAGATTCATTCCTTCAGAGTTAGACTGGAGCAAATGGAAGCTAGTGACTTTATGAGAAATCAAGATGCTGTTAAGCAGATCCAAACAAATGAAAGATTAGAAGGCAATGTGAAATATCTCATGGGAAGTACCCACTGTAGAAGAGGGACAGGATCATGTAGGGAATGGACCAGGTGGGGGGTGGGATGAGTGGGAGGGCATTATAAGCAGCCTTGTACAATATATCTACCATGATAATGTTTTGCATAGCTAGACATGTACAACATATACTGAATTACTTATCTCCCAAGAAGGAATGGGTGACAAGGGAGGAAGGAAATGGATCTGAAATTCGAGGTCTTAACATTAGATGTTTCAAATATATATAAATACTATTATTAATACTCTTTTGCTTGTAATTGGGAGATAAGATGTGCAGGCATTGGGACACAAAGATTCATCTTCCTCTAATGGAAAAGTCGATGGGGTATGGGAGAAGGTATGGGAGAGAGCAGATTGGAGGAAGCGATATCTTGTGGGACTGCTATTCTGGGAGGTTGGGTAGGGGAATAATGGGGGGAAAATGATTGTAACTCAAAATCTGGCGGAAATGAATGATGTAAAACAGAAGTTAATAAAACATTTGTTTAAAAAAAATTTTGGGGGGGTTAGGGGAAAGGGAATGTCTATTGTTTTTCTCTTAATAGAGAAGCTTCATGTTATAGTGGGTAGAATGCTGATCTTAGACCTGGGTTCAAGACCTGTGTCTGACACATACTAGATGTGTAACTACAAACAAATGCCTTAACTTCTCATTGCTCCCTAGAAACTCTCAAACTCAAGAAGTTATAGAGAATTGATGTTCTCCATTCACTGGGAAAATTTGCTTAGTAGGGAGTTCCCCACATTGATAAGGCTGGACAAAAAAGTGTTATTCACAAGGACTTTACGTTTATAGTACTAATAGCTAGGACTCTTCCCAAGCTTGTTTGTCATTGTTTTTTAAACTCTGAATTTCTGTTAAGTGGAACTTCATATATATATATGTATGTATATGTATATATGTATGTATATACATACATATATATATGTACACACATCTATACATATATGCTCACACATATATACGTAAACACATATATCTAATGCATTATCAAGAAAAATGCTTTAATTCTATCTTCTTTCATACTTGTTTTGTTGTTCTTCCTTTCTAATGTTTATTGATATTTTTTTCTATCTCACATCCTCTTTCTAGATGCTTTCCCTGTAACTAAAATGTCTAATCTGGCAAGACAAAGCAATGCCTTGGTCATAATGCCATAAGGTCATAAGGTCAAAATGTATGTCTCATTCTGTCAATGGGTTTTGAAAAGCCATTACTCTACCCTACCTCCATTTCCCAAACTCTTGCACTTGAATATGAATGATCAAAGCTCCTTCAAAGATAAATAGGTGTATCTTTAAATTAGAATGTTTCATACATGTGCTTAGTTATTTGTATTTTCTCTCTCATTAGAATATACATTCTTTGAGGGCAGGGGCTATTTTTGCCTTTGTTTTTATCTCCACCTCTTATCACAATGTCTAACATATAGTAAGTGCTTAATAACTGCTTGTTAACTGTCTTTTTGACATATGGTTTGAAATCCATGTGTGTGTGTATCAGAGAGGGAGTGGATGATGAGAACAGGAAGCACTGGCATGGGGCACTTTCCTCCTTCTGAAGTGATAGTGAAGATATCCTCTGAGTCCTTGAAAGACCCCCAGATTAGTTCTCCTCAAGACTCAGGGTGACTAGTTTCCCTCTAATGACCCAAAAGGGGTGGTTCTGGCATAGTAACTAGGGATCTGGAGGAAACTGCTCTGAAGGGCAGAATGGGAAGATTTGTCCTCCACCTAGAAGAGAAGTCTCAGACCATGGAATCTGTGACTGGCATTGATGTCTCTCATCGCAATCTGTCAAGATTGGTGCTAAGCAAAAAAAAATTGTTAAAGGGGTGGCTAGGTGGCGCAGTGAATAGAGCACTGGCCCGGGAGTCAGAAGGACTTGAGTTTGGATCCAGCCTTAACACAAAGACACTTAACACAAACAAAAACCTAGCAGTGTGACCTTGGGCAGGCTACTTAACCCCAGTTGCCCTCCAAAAAGCAAAAAAAAAAAAGATTGGTGCTAAGCAGTAGTGGTTGGGGTCTCCAGACTGGTGTAGACCAGATGGTAACAGATGAAGCAATTTCCAGAGGCATTCATCCAATGGCTCTGGTTCCTAAGACCCAAGCTTCTACTATCATTCTTTAATATCTGGGAGTCAAGAAGAGAGGCAGCTGTCAGCATCAACCTGATCCTGATAAGCACGCAATCTCCACCTTCCTCCTTATTACTGGACAAAAAAAATAAAGAAGTATAGATTCAGGGGTTAAGCACAAATCTATGAGCTACTCCACTGGAGACCTTCTGCTTACTTAGACATTCAGAATCCATATAATTTTGTTGTCATCAAGTTTATATCTATCTTTCTCACAAACTTTGCTAAAATCAATGCCAGTTACCTCACCTAAAAACTTAGTTTGTCAAAAAAGCCCATGAAGTTAGTGTGGTACACTCTGTTCTTTATGAAGCAAAACTGACTCTGTATTCATGGCTCCCTTTCCCACATGTTCACCAACCAAATGTCACAGCAATTGAATACAAGTTCATCAGACTATAGTTTGCAGATTGTACTCTCTTTCCTTTTTTGATGAAATTTGCTTTTTTCCAATCTTGTGGAACATCTCTTGTTTTCAATAATGTTCCAAATATCACTGCTAATGGCTTAGTCATCACACATACCAGTTCCTTCAGAAACTGAAGATACATTTCATCTGAGTCAAACGATAAAGTCATCAAGAACAATCCAATGCTCTATCTCTTTGCTTTACTTTGTCATTAATTTCCTGTTAGTTGTTTGTTCTGTTATTTCCAGGGCAAAGGTCATTATCTTTTTTTGTTGTTGTTTAATTAAACAAATGATTTATTAACTTCTGGTTTACATCATTCATTTCTACCAGATTATGAGTTACATTTTCCCCCATTTTTTCCCTACCCACCACCCCAGAATAGCAGTCCCACCAGATATCCCCTCATCCAATCTGCTCTCTCCCATATCTTCTCCCATACCCCCTTCAACTTTGCCATTAGGGCAAGGTGAATCTCTGAGCCCCACTGCCTGGATATCTTATGAAACATTTAATTTTAAAACTTTGATTTTCAGATCCATTCCCTTTCTCCCTTGTCACCCACTCCCTCTGAGAAGATAAGCAATTCAGTATGTGTTGTACATGTATATCTATGCAAAACATTACCATAGTAGGTATATTGTAAAAGACTGCTTATATTTCCCTCCCATCTGTCTCACCTCCCACCTGGTCCATTCCCTACTTTGATCCTGTCCCTCTTTGATAGTGGGTACTTCTAACCTCCCCTCTCCCCAGAATGCCCTCCCCTCCATCATCCCCCCCTCTCATCCCCCTTTCCCCTACTCAGGAGAGTGAGTGAGGGTAAGATATTCCATTTAGTATGTATGTGATTCTCTCTTTGAGCCAACTTTAATGAGAATATGCTTTTGCCTTTTTACCTTCCTGTTCTTCCCCTCCCCTGAAACTACTTCCCCTTGCCTCTTCTACATGAGATGGTTTGCCCTACCCTGTCTCTCTCCATCTCCTCTTGCCACTTCCCTCTCTCACCTCTTGACTTCACCCCTTAAGAATCATTCCTTCCTTGGGGCGGCTAGGTGGCTCAGCGAGCAGAGAGCCAGCCCCGGAGCCAGAAGGACCCGAGCTCGGATCCAGCCCCAGACACCCAACACACAAACAAAAACCCAGCCATGTGAACCTGGGCAAGTCACCCAACCCCAATTGCCCTCCAAAAAAAATAATCATCCCTTCCCATCAAATTCAGCCTGTGCCCTCTATCCATGTATACCTGTGAACATATGCCATGTACCCTTCTTCAATTATTTTCATAATGAGGAAGGTTTCATCAAAAACAGTTATTGTTTTTCCATGTAGGGCTGTAAATAGTCCAACTTTGATAAGTTCCTTTTGATTTCTTTTCCTTGATTGCCTTCTCAAGCATCTCTTGCTTCTTGTGTCTGAATGTCAAATTTTCTGTTCAACTCTGGTTTTTTCATCAAGAATGCTTGAAAGTCCTCTATTCCACTGAATGACCATATTTTCCCCTGAAACAAGATACTCAGTTTTGCTGGGTAGGTGATCCTTGGGTTCATTCCCAGCTCTTTTGCCCTCTGGAATATCATATTCCATGCCCTTCTGTCCCTCAATATAGAAGCTGCCAGGTCCTGGGCCATTCTGATTGTGTTTCCACAATATTGAAATTGTTTCTTCCTGGCTGCTTGTAGTATTTTCTCCTTGATCTGGGGATTCTGGAACCTGGCTATAATATTCCTGGGAGTTTTCTTTTTGGGATCTTTTTCAGAGGTGATCTGTGGATTCTTTCAACCTCTATTTTGCCCTCTGGATCTAAAACATCAGGGCAGTTTTCCTTGAGAATTTCTTGAAGGGTGATTTCTAGGTTCTTTCTTGATCATGGCTTTCAGGTAGTCCAATAATTTTTAAATTGTCTCTCCTGGATCTATTTTCCAGGTCAGTGGTTTTTTCCATGAGATATTTCACATTGCCTTCTATTCTTTCATTTATTTGAATCTGTTTAATAGTATCTTGATTTCTCATAAAGTCACTAGCTTCCATTTGCTCCAGTCTAACTCTGAAGGAATGAATCTCCTCAGTGAGCTTTTGAGATTCTTTTTCCATCTGGCAATTTCAACTTTTTAAGGCATTCTTCTCCTCATTGCCTTTCTGAGCCTCTTTTGCCATTTGAGTTAGTCTATTTTTTAAGGTGTTATTTTCCTCAGTCAGGCTGTTGACTGTCATTTCATACTTTTCTTGCATCTTCTTCATTTCTCTTCCCAAATTTTCCCCCACTTCTCTTATCTGCTTCTTAAGGTCCTCTATGGCCTGCAGCCAGCTTGTATTTTCATTTGGGGCTTTTGGTGCAGGAGTTCTGACCTCACAGTCCTCCTCCATGCTTTGAGCCTCTTTGCCCCTAAAATAGGAGTCCAATGTTGAACTTTTCTGTTTATTTTGTTTCGTTTGCCTAGGCATATTGCCACTTAATTACTTGATTTTTGGGCTTGTTGACACAGTAGGACTCTGCCACCAGACAGGGGAGCTTCCGCCCAAACGTGGGATCTTCACAACTTCTGCCAGTTGGGTGGCCTCTGTAAAGCCTCCACCCACTCTGGCAAGTTGGATACCCACCCCAAACTTCCCCCCCCAGACCACAATCCAGATCCAGGCAGTTTAAAGCAAAAGCGATTAATCCCCAGACTGATTGCTGGATCTTCCTACAGTTCTCAGACCAGGAGCTAGAGCCACTACTGACGCTGCCAAATGGCTTCTGTGCAGCTGTTTCTTCAGCAGCTTTTTGCCCCCAGGGGAGGAAGCCACGTGTTCCCCAAATACTGGTCCCAAAGTCCATAGAGCACTAACCTCTCACTTTGTCCTAGGCATATCTGTGCTGATAATTCTGGAATCGCCACAATTGCTGGTGTTCTGGGGTTCCACCAGCAGGCTGAAACCCCGGCCGCCCTGGGGCTAAAACCGAGGACCTGGGCCCGGCTCTTCAGACTGCGCTGTCGGTTCCCAGCGCACTGTGCTGCCTGCTCTCAGAGCGCTGTGCTGGCTGCTCCCTACAGGGCTGCTGGGCTGTCCTCAGCAGGAGGTTAGCTTCTCTGTGCCTTTCTGTGGGTGCTGGGGCTCCAGAAGTTGTTCGGAGCTCCCTTTCACATTGTTTGAAATTTGCGTGGGGCAGAGCACATTGGGAATGCTGTTTCTACTCAGCCATCTTGGCTCCGCCCCGGAAGTCCCCAAAGGTCATTATCTATTGGCAGGGAATCCTGAAGCAAAACCAGAACTGAGGAAGTCAGAATCTCCTTTATTGTTAATGATCATTCTCCCATCCCTTCTGTCTTCCTTCTTTTCCTTTCAATATAGATAAAAAGGACCTCTCATCAAATTTGAAGATGAAACAAAGCAAGAATAGAATTAGTCACCCTGAGTTTTGAGGAGAACTAATCTGGGGGTGTCTTTCAAGGACTCAGAGGATATCTTCACTATCACTACAGAAGGAGGAAGGTGCCCCATGCCAGTGCTGTCTGTACTCATCATCCACTCCCTCTCTGATACACACACATGGATTTTAAACCACATGTCAAAAAGACAGTTAACAAAATAGTTAATTCACTGGATGATAGAGGCAGAATCCCAAAAGATCAAGCTTGAAAGACCAGAGCATTGGACTAAATCTAATAAGATAAAATGTAATAAGATCAATTTGAAGTATTACATCTAGCCACAGACAAATACAGTTCACATGAATCCGGTCGGGGAGGAAAGGTTAGACAGTAGTGGTTTTGAAAAAAAAGATCTTGTGGTTTTATTGAGTTAGTGATGTAATTTGATGGCTCAAAATACTATGGTGATCTTGGGGTACGTTAAGAATGGCAGAGCTAAGACTCCAGAAGGACATAAAAAGGTAAACAAGGGTAACATAGACTCACACATGCAGAAGTGCACACACCCACACCCACAAACACAAGCTCATTACCTGGGATGCAACAAGAGCAAAATGTTCACATCCCTATATGTGGAGCTGATAACTGTCAATATTTGAAATCTTTATGATTATCATGACCTGCAAAAGGGTTATACTTAAAGGGTGTGGGTATGAATGCACTAACATGGAGTCTAAGAAAAAAAAGACTATTAAGGGGATCAATGGTACTGTAATGGGAAAAAGGAAAGGATGAGCTAGGAAAAGGTAAAATATGCCATCTGAAGAGGCATCAAAACACACTATAGAAGAAGGGAAAGTAAGAGGGAGAGGAACATCATTTAAACACTATTCTCACTGGTTCTGGTTCAAAGAAGGATCAAATTAATCAGTGAAGTTTAAGAATCTAACGTGAATAGACACATAAATTCATTAAATAGAGGAATTGGAGGGAGGGAGAGGAGCACTGTTTGAAATTTACTCTCATTGATTTGGAATCAAACGGGGAGTAATTTACTCTGATAAGTATAAAAATTTATTGTGTCCTATAGATAGTGGGAGGGTAAGGGGGGGTGAAAAGGAGGAGACTAAAGGGAGGGATTATAAGGGAGGGAAATAGTAGTAAGGGGAGAGGGTAGGTTAAGAAGGGGGGTCACTGGGTGGGAACACTGAGGGAGGGGGCGGTCAAAAGGGAAAACTTCAAGGAGGGGAAGGGAGAAGGAATAAACAAAAACATAAACAGGGGAGGGAATAGGATGGAAGGGAAGAGACAGATAGTCATCATTACTGTGAATGTGAATGGGATGAACTCTCCCATAAAACAGAGGCGGATAGCAGAATGGATTAAAAACCATAATCCTACAATATGCTGTCTTCAAGAAACACATCTGAAACAAAGGGATACCCACAGGGTAAAGGTAAAAGGTTGGAGTAAAATTTATTATGCCTCAGCTAAAGTAAAAAAAGCAGGGGTAGCAATACTTATCTCAGATAAAGCAAAAGCAAAAATAGATCTAATTAAAAGACATAAGGAAGGAAACTATATCCTACTAAAAGGCACCATTGAGAATGAAGCAATATCACTACTTAATATATATGCACCAAGTGGTATAGCATCCAGATTCCTAGAGGAGAAGTTAAAGGAATTAGAGAAAGAAGTAGATAGCAAAACTATACTAGTGGGGGACCCTAATCTCCCCCTCTCTGAACTCGATAAATCTAACTTCAAAATAAACAAGAAAGAAGTTAAGGAGGTGAATAGAATCTTAGAGAGACTAGATATGATGGATCTTTGGAGAAAACTGAATGGGGATAAAAAGGAATTTACTTTCTTCTCAGCAGTGCATGGTACATACTCAAAAATAGACCATGTACTAGGGCATAAAAACCTCACAATCCAGTGCAGAAAGGCAGAAATATTAAGCGCATCATTCTCAGATCATGATGCAATAAAAATTATATGCAATAAAGGGCCATGGAAAGATAGACTAAAAACTAATTGGAAATTAAACAATTTAATCCTAAAAAATTGGTGGGTCAAAGAAGAAATTATAGAAACAATCAATAATTTCATTCAAGAGAATGATAATAATGAAACAACATACCAAAATTTGTGGGATGCACTAAAGGCAGTTCTCAGGGGAAGTTTTATATCCCTGAGTGCATACTTAATTAAAGCAGAGAGAAGGGAGGTCAATGAATTGGACATGCAATTGAAAAAGCTAGAAAAAGAACAAATTGAAAATCCCCAATTTAGTACTAAATTAGAAATATTGAAAACCAAAGGTGAGATTAATAAAATTGAAATTAAGAAAACCATTGAATTAATAAATAAAACTAAGAGCTGGTTTTATGAAAAAATCAACAAAATTGATAGACCCTTAGTCAATATGATAAAAAAAAAGATAGAAGAAAACCAATTATGAGTATCAAAAATAAAAAGGGTGAATCTACCTCCAATGAAGAGGAAATCAAAAAAATAATGAGGAATTATTTTTCCCAATTGTATGCACATAAATATGACAATCTTAGTGAAATGGATGAATATTTACAAAATCACAAATTGCCCATATTAACTGAAGAGGAAGTGAATTACCTAAATAACCCCATCTCAGAAAAAGAAATCAAACAAGCCATCAATGAACTCCCTAGGAAAAAATCTCCAGGGCCAGATGGGTTCACTAGTGAATTCTATCAAACATTTAAAGAACAATTGATTCCAATACTCTACAAACTATTTGGGAAAATTAGTGAAGAAGGACTCCTACCAAACTCTTTCTATGACACAAATATGGTACTGATTCCTAAATCAGGAAGATAAAACAGAGAAAGAAAATTATAGACCAATCTCCCTCATGAATTTAGACGCAAAAATTCTAAATAAAATATTAGCCAAAAGACTCCAACAACTTATCACAAAAATAATACACCCTGATCAGGTAGGATTCATTCCAGGAATGCAAGGATGGTTTAATATTAGGAAAACCATCAATATAATTGAGCATATCAACAACAAAACTAGCAAAAACCACATGATCATCTCAATAGATGCAGAAAAGGCTTTTGACAAAGTACAACATCCATTCCTATTAAAAACACTAGAAAGTATAGGAATAAATGGAGCCTTCCTTAAAATAGTTGCTAGCATCTATCTAAAACCATCAGCAAGTATTATATGCAATGGGGATAAACTAGAAGCCTTTCCAATAAGATCAGGAGTGAAACAAGGGTGTCCACTATCACCCCTCTTATTCAATCTGGTACTAGAAACGTTAGCAGTAGCAATTAGAGAAGAAAAAGAAATCAAAGGAATCAAATTAGGCAAAGAAGTGACCAAGCTGTCACTCTTTGCAGATGATATGATGATATACTTAGAGAATCCTAGAGAATCAAGTAAAAATTACTTGAGACAATAAATAAATTTGGCAAAGTTGCAGGATATAAAATAAACCCACATAAATCCTCAGCATTCCTGTACATCTCTAATGAAACTCAACAGCAAGAGATAGAAAGAGAAATCCCATTTAAAGTCACTGTAGACATTATAAAATATTTGGGAATCTACTTGCCAAAACAAACCCAGAATCTATATGATCACAACTACAAAACACTTCTCACAGAAATAAAATCAGATCTAAATAGTTGGAAAAATATCAATTGCTCGTGGCTGGGTCGAGCTAATATAATAAAAATGACAATTTTACCCAAACTAAATTATATATTTAGTGCCATTCCAATCAATTTACCAAAAAACTACTTTGTAGAGTTAGACAAAATAATAACAAAATTTATTTGGAAAAACAAACGGTCTAGAATATCAAGGGAATTAATGAAAATAAATGCTAGGGAAGGTGGACTAGCTATGCCAGATCTTAATCTGTATTATACAGCAGCAGTCATCAAAACTGCTTGGTACTGGCAGAGGTGTAGAGTAGTGGATCAATGGAATAGATAAGGTGCAGGAGACCCAGCAGTTAATGAATATAGCAATCTATAGTTCGATAAACCCAAAGACCCCAGTTTTTGGGATAAGAATGCACTATTTGACAAAAACTGCTGGGAAAACTGGAATACAGTATGGCAGAAACTGGGCATAGATCACTATCTAACACCATATACCAAAATCAAGTCTAAATGGGTGCATGATCTAGATGTAAAGGATGATACTGTAAGCAATTTGGGAAAGCAAGGAATAGTTTACCTGACAGATCTGTGGAGAGGGGAAGATTTTAGGACCAAACAAGAATTAGAGAGCATTATAAAATGCAAAATGGATAATTTTGATTACATTAAATTGAAAAGCTTCTGCACAAACAAAGCCAATGTAACCAAGATCAAGAGGGAGGTGGGAAATTGGGAAAGAATTTTTACAACTTGTGTCTCTGATAAAGGACTCATTTCTAAAATTTATAGAGAATTGAGCCAAATCTATATGAATACAAGTCATTCCCCAATTGAGAAATGGTCAAAGGATATGAATAGGAAGTTTTCAGAGAAAGAAATCAAAGATATCTATAAGCATATGAAGAAATGCTCTAAATCACTATTAATTAGAGAAATGCAAATCAAAACAACTCTGAGATACCACATCTCTCCAGTCAGATTGGCTAAGATGACAAAACAAGAAAGTGACAAATGCTGGAGAGGATGTGGGCAAATTGGAACACTAATACATTGCTGGTGGAGTTGTGAACTTATCCAACCATTCTGGAGAGCAATCTGGAATTATGCCCAAAGGATTATAAATAATTTCATACCCTTTGACCCAGCCATACCACTTCTAGGGTTATATCCCAAAGAGATCATAGAAGTGGGAGGAAGACCCATATGTACAAAAATATTTTTAGCAGCCCTTTTTGTGGTTGCAAAGAATTGGAAACTAAAGGGGTGCCCATCAATTGGGGAATGGCTAAACAAGTTGTGGTATATGAATGTAATGGAATATTATTGTGCTATAAGAAATGAGGAGGTGACGGATTTCATAATTACCTGGAGAGACTTATACAAACTGATGCTGAGCGAGAAGAGTAGAATCAGAAGAAATTTGTATACAATCACAGACATACCATATCTGTGACGACCAACTATGACAGACTGGACTCTTTTCAGCAATGCAGTGATATAAGTTAATCCCAAATGACTCAAGAAAGTGAGAAATGCGCCATCCAGAGATATAACTAGAAAAAACTGAGCCTGAATCCTGATGGAAGCAAACTAAACGATCTTGTTCTTCTCATTGTTTGGTTTTACTTCGTCCTTACCATATTTCATCCCACCTAGTACAATATGCCTTTGTAATTGGAATAATGTTTAATATGAATGCATTTGCAGACCCTATACTGTACTATATGCTGTCATGAGGGGAGGGGGGAGTAAAGGAAATTTGAAAATCAAGGAACTATGGAATTGAATCTTGTTAACTGAAACTAAACTAATAAATTAATAAATATATATATATATATATATATATATATATATATATATATATATATATATATATATATTAAAAAAAAAGAATGGCAGAGCTTCCAGGAATGGAGACTTCCATGATGGTAGCTCTCATTGTACACTGCATTGGTTAGACCTTCTCTGGAGTACTGTGTTCAGTTCTGGGTGCCCCAATTTAAGAATGACATTTATTACCTAGCGAGTAATCAGAGGAGGGAAACCATAATGATGAAAGACTTTGAGTCTATGTCATATGATGGCAAAAAATTGTGAATGTCACTGAGGAGGGACATGGTATCTGCCTTCAAATAGATGAAATGATATCACATACAAGAGAGATTAGACTTGTTTTATCTTACTCCAGAAGGTAGCACATCAATCAATAGGTTAAAGTTACAAAGAGGAAAATTTAGTTTAAATATCATTAAGAAACTTCCTAAAAATTAGCTGTCCAAAAGTGGAATGGGCTACCTTAAGAGGAGGGGGGCTTTCCTTCTTAGAGTCTTTAAACAGGTTGGATGACCCTTTATTAGGTATCTTATGCTGGGGATTCTTTTCATGTATGGGTTGGGTGGCCTCTGTCATTCTTTCTAATTTTCAGATTTTATGATATGAATAGAATGAAATCACCATTGAATTGGAGGATAGTGGGAAAATAGAAAGGAAAACAATTATTCTGTTTTTCAAAATAACCAAAATTAACAAAACTTGATGTAGAGTTAAAATGAAGGCCTGTAATGAAATATATTATTTCTTAGCTAAATCCAAAAATGTAGGAATGGAAATCATGACCACAAAGTAAGAATAAAAACAGATACCAACAAAGACAAGATATACGTTATTATTGAACAAAAGGTAGAAAATTTCCAGGGAAATAATGAAAAAAATGTAAGAAACAGAAATACATGATATAAAATGTATCATATCACATATATGAGTAACATATGTATATCATATTTTACAAAGCAATAAGTATAAAAGTTATCATGTACTGGATAACAAATACAAAAGTAGGTCAGTAGAATGGACCAAGGAAGACCTTGAAAGAGGTGTTCATATAGCCTAGAATTCAATGAATTCTGATATAATAATACATTCCAAGTAAATAAAGAGTCAAAATATAAAACCCCACACCCTAAAATAAATGGGAAAATGAAATACTACAAGTTTCATGGTTTTTCCTTGTGGACAGGAGGAAAATAAGTCACAATACAGAATAAAAGAGATCATTAAAACAAAACAGACGATCCCAGTTACATAAAATTAAAATACTTTTTTACAATTGAAATTGACATAATGAAGATCAGAAAAGAGATATGAACTTGGGAAAAATCTTTGCATTAAATAATAACAATTATAAGCTCCAGAAAACTTCCACAAATATGTAAGAAACCATTTTGAACTGAGTGGTCAAAAGATGTGAATGGTTTTCAAAAGAGGAAATGTAATCTATTAATAACCACCTGAAAACTTTTTTGTATTCATTTACAGAGACATGAACTAAAACAATGGTAGTGTCATTTCTACCTATAAAATTATGAAAGAGACTAAAATGTGGGAAAACATTAATGCAGGGCCTATAGGAAGGTAAACATTCTAATTCAATGGTAGCCAACCTCTGAGTTGGTTCAAAACAAAAGGGAATTATTAGAGGAAAGTAATCAAATTATTCAAACCATTTAACATAGAGTCCAATACGACCCAAAGAGATTATTGAGAGTAAGTGAAGACCCACACTTCGAAAAATATTCATAGTGGTATTGCTTGGACTAATAAAAAACAAAAACAAATGTGCTTTTGTAATTGGGGAATGGCTTAACAAATTACAGTATGGGAATTTAATGGAATATTTCTGAACCATAAAGATGACAAGTGTGAAGAATTCAGAGAAGCAGAGTGAAGAAGACAGAATCAAAATAGCAATATGACACAAGTACACAAACTGTAAATAATCAAGATGGAGAGGCAACATGACTGATAAATTTCGGGTCATCATTAGTCCTATGCTGTTAAAATTAAAGGGTGGATTCTTATGTTTTTTTTAATAATCATTAAAGTAACAATAGTTATTCTCACAAGTCTCTCCCTACTCCCCAGTCCATCCTCTACTCAGCTGTCAAAGAGATTTCCCTGAAGCTTAGATCTGGCCATGTCATCTTCTGTATTCAATGAATTCTAGTGACTCTTTCTTACTTCCAGAACCAAATATGAAATTTTCTGTTATGCAATCTGCTTCCCACCCCATATTTTCAATAATGTTTTTGCACTTTATACACTTCCCTTCTGCTTTGCTGCTTCCCACCCAACACCCCAAACCATCTTCTCTTCTACCTAGTGACACCGATCTTCTTGCTGTTCCTTAAACAATGCACTCCATCTTATAACTCTTATGTCTGGGATTTTCTCCCTCCTCATATTCACCTGCTGTCTTCATTCAAGTTCCAACTAAAATGCTATTTTCTTTATGCCATCTGCTTAATTCAAGAGCCTTCCCTCTGTTGATTATTTCCAGTTTATCCTATATATAGCTTGTTTGTACATAGTTATTTACATGTTGTCTATACTTTAGACTGTGAACCTCTTGAGAGCAGATACTGTCTTTTGACTTTCTTTGTGTCCCCAGTGCTTGGCACAGACCCTGGCACAAAGTAGGTACTTAAAAATGTTTGTTGACTATTTTTAGGGAATAAATTGTGAAAGGTGATTCATTTGGGTGTTTACTAGGAAGTAAGTGCTATATCAAAACAAAATATATCATAGCAGTAAATCTCGAGCTTTTGTGTAAGTGTAGAGATCAACATGTGAATTCTGTCTTATACAAGCAATATATGTACAAACAATGCATAGTTGGTACATATGACTATTTTCTTTTTTTTTATGCAAACTCTTCTCTTAAGCTTTTAAAGCCTAATCCAATGCCTGACACTTTGTAGATTCTTTTTTTTTTCTTTTACAAATGCTTTATTAACTTCTGTTTTACATCATTCATTTCCACTAGATTTTGAGTTACAATTATTCCCACCCCCATTTTCCCCCTACCCATCCTCCCAGAATAGCAGTCCCACAAGATATAGCTTCCTCCAATCTGCTCTCTCCCATATCTTCTCCCATACCCCCTTCGACTTTTCCATTAGAGGTAGGTGAATCTTTGTTTCCCAATGCCTGCACATCTTATCTCCAAATTACAAGCAAAAGAGTATTAATAATAGTATTTATATATATTTGAAACATTTAATCTTAAGTCCTCGAATTTCAGATCCATTTCCTTCCTCCCTTGTCACCCATTCCCTCTGGGAAGATAAGTAATTCAGTATATATTGTACATGTCTAGCTATGCAGAACATTACCATGGTAGATATATTGTATGAGGCTGCTTATAATTCCCTCCCACTCATCCTACCCCCCCACCTGGTCCATTCCCTACTCGATCCTGTCTCTCTTCTATAGTGGGTACTTCCAATCTCCCCTACCCCCAAGGATGCCCTCCCATCCATCATCCCTCCTCTCATTCCCCTTCCCCCTATTCTGCTGCAGGTTGAGATATCTCATTTAGTATGTATGTCATTTTCTCCCTGAATCAAATTCAATGAGAATGTGGTTTTGCCTTTTTGCCTTCCTATTCTTCCCCTCCCTTGCAACCACTTCCCCTTGCTTCTTCTACATAAAATAGTTTGCCCTATCCTGTCTTTCCCCATCTCCTCTTGCCACTTTCCTCTCTCATCTCATAATTTCACCCCTTGAGTATCCTCCCTTCCCAACAAATTCACCCTATGCCCTCTATCTATATATAACTGTAAATATATATATATATGTATATATATATATGTATATATATATATATATATATACATTCCCATATGTATTCATATGACCATACACCCTTCTTCCATTATTTTCATACTGAGAAAGATTTCATCAGTCAAAGTTATTGTTTTTCCATATAGGAATGTAAGTAGTTCACTTTTGATAAGTTCCTTTTGATTTCTTTTCCCTGATTACCTTCTCAGGCATCTCTTACTTCTTGTGTCTGGATGTCAAATTTTCTATTCAATTTTGGTTTTTTCTTCAAGAATGCTTGAAAGTCCTCTATTCCACTGAATGACCATATTTTCCCCTGAAACAAAATACTCAGTTTTGCTGGGTAGGTGACCCTTGGCTTCATTCCCAGCTCTTTTGCCCTCTGGAATATCATATTCCATGCCCTTCCATCCCTCAGTGTAGAAGCTGCCAGGTCCTGTGCTATTCTGATTGTGTTTCCATAATATTGAAATTGTTTCTTCCTGGCTGCTTGTAGTATTTTCTCCTTGATCTGGGGATTCTGGAACCTGGCTATAATATTCCTGGGAGTTTTCTTTTTGGGATCTTTTTCAGGAGGTGATCTGTGGATTCTTTCAACCTCTATTTTGCCCTCTGGATCTAAAACATCAGGGCAGTTTTCCTTGAGAATTTCTTGAAGGGTGATTTCTAGGTTCTTTCTTTGATCATGGCTTTCAGGTAGTCCAATACTTTTTAAATTGTCTCTCCTGGATCTATTCTCCAGGTCAGTGGTTTTTCCCATGAGATATTTCACATTGCATTCTACTCTTTCATTTCTTTGGATCTGCTTAACAGCATCTTGATTTCTCATAAAGTCATTAGCTTCCATTTGCTCCAGTCTAACTCTAAAGGAATGAATCTCCTCAGTGAGCGTTTGAGATTCTTTTTCCATCTTGCAAATTCAACTTTTTAAAGCATTCTTCTCCTCACTGCCCTTTTGGGCCTCCTTTGCCATTTGAGTTAGTCTATTTTTTAAGATGTTGTTTTCCTCAGTCAGGCTGTTGACCCTCATTTCATACTTTTCCTGCATCCTTCTCATTTCTCTTTCCAATTTTTCCTCCACTTTTCTTATTTGATTTTTAAAGTCCTTCTTAAGGTCCTCTATGGCCTGCAACCCATTCATGTTTTCCCCTGGGGCTTATGGAGCAGGACTTCTGACCTCACAGTCCTCTTCCCACTCCATGCTTCTATCCTCCTTGCTCCCAAAATATGAGTCTAAGTTTGCATTTTTCTCTTTAATTTGTCTCCTTTGCCTTGGTATGTTGCCACTGATTTACTTGACTTTTGGGCTTGTTGCCACAGTATGGCTGGACTGCCAGACAGGTGAACTTTCCTCCCGAACATGTGGGGGGCCAACTTCCGTTTCTGGCCAGCTGGAAACCCACCTACGACCTCCACCCCAGATCACAATCCAAATCCAGGGAGGTCAAAGCAAGAGCAATTACCCCCCAAGACTGATCGCTGGATCTCCCCAGAGTTTGCAGGCCAGGAGCTGGAGCTGCGTCTGAAAACTACAAAATGGTGTTTCTCCTCAGCGGCTTCTAGCCCCCAGGGGAGGAAGCTGACGTGTTCCCCAAATACTGGTCCCAAAGTCCATAGGGCTCTAACCTCTCACTTTATCCTAGGCATGTCTATGTTTATAATTCTGGAATCGCCACAGCTGCTGGTGTTCTGGGGTCTCTCCAGCCGGTTGCTGGCCCTGCCGCCCTGGGGCTAAAACCGAGACTCAGGCGGACCAGACCTGTGCTCGGCTCCCTGTGCTCTGGGCGCTGGCAGCGCCCAGAGCACTGCACTGGTCCTTCCTGCAGGGCTGCTGGGCTGTCCTCAGCGAGAGGTTAGCTTCTCTGTGTCATTCTGTGGGTGCTGGGCCTCCAGAAGTTGTTCAGAGTCCCCTTTTACAGAGTTTGGAGGAAATCTGGGGGCAGAGTGGCTTGGAAGGCTGTTTCTACTCCGCCATCTTGGCTCCGCCCCCATATGACTATTTTCATTGTTGGTGGCTATTCTCTCTCGTATACACATCGAGATCATATATATGTGTGTATGTATGTATATGTGTATATATATATACACATATATAAAAACTTCGTTATGTAACTGTGTATAAATATATAGATATAACTAACAGTTACATAGAACTTTTAAAATGTGAAAAACACTTTCCATATATTATCTCATTTGTATCTCACAAGAGTCCTGCAAGGTACTTAGTATTATGACCCCCATTTCACATATGAGGAAACTGAATCTGGGAGATTCAAGTGACTTGCCACGGTCATATAGCTGGTAAGTATTTGAGGCAGAATTTGAATTCTTCTTGACTCCAAGTCCAACACTCTTTCTTCTATGCTACTTAGCTGCCTCTTGGACCCACACAAGTAGAAAATGAACTTGGCCCAGAATTTGATAAGAGTAGAATAGTACACATTCCATTTGGGAAATTATACGTTTTTAAGAATACTAAGATTTTCCTTGAACCAAAGGTCCATTTTTTTAACATTGATATTTCCCCCCACTGATGTTATGTGGTGGTGAGTCATATAATATCACAGTCTCTAAAGAATGAAAGATATCAGTCATTAAAATGGGGATAGAGCATGAGTTGGATGCAGACTATTACCAGTGAAGAATTATTCATTACAACTGGCGGTATTAACATAACAACATAATCAGAGAGGTGTCTGACCAGAAAAGTTGGTGGGCCACTCATATAGAGATAATCGGTGGTAACTTATAGCCAGCATGTTTCACACAGTGGTCAAGAAATATAGAAATTCCTCAACATATTGGCTAGACTCCTTGTTAATCAATTTACAGAAGAACATGGCTAAAAGTTACACAAGATTAAAGGCCTAAAGCAAATTATAATCTATAATATACCATTGGGGGTAAGTAGCCATATCGATGTAATCAAAGATTCAGTGAAGTATTACTGAATTGTGGCTGGTATAGTGATAAGCAGAGATGCCTTCCAAGTAGTTGAATGTAACTAAAGTCCATGTGAATGGAATGCCACAGATTATTTAAGGGGACTGGATAGTATGAGGAAGACTATACTAAGATTTCTGGTCCCAGTTGTCTTGTTCCCTGAATCTCAATTACAAAGTAGGATTGACCAAGAGCCTTCCACGAAATGGACTAGTGTATAAATGGTCTGGCCTCAACTGGGTAGAGCATAATCCTCAGTGGTAACATACATTCACAAAGATCTAGGAACAGAAAGTAATATATTTGGAATAAAAGGCAATTATCTTAGCAGTCAGCACAAGGTATCAAGTAAACAGGGCTAGTGCTGAGTTGCATGTCTGGAGACTAAACAAACAGCCTGGCAATGTGACAGTGATGGGAGTAGGGACAAGTAAGAAAACATGGTCCAGGAGATGAAATGTTCACTCAAGCTTGAGTTTGTACAGAGAGTTCAAATATAATTTATCTCACTCAATGTGGTGAGTCTACCACCATCTTTCTGGTTGATATTAACCATCTGTGATGCTCTGTAACAGTTATGGACAGCTTTTGGCCGTTTCTGCATTTTCTATAATTTCCTGCATGGAAGACAGCTCTGCCTTGGTAGGGATACACAGTGCCTCTACTGTTTACTAGTTCTGTGGCCCCAGGGGAGTTATTTAACCTCTCTGGGTCTTTTGTTTCCTCATCTGTAAAATGAGAATTAGAACCAATGACCTCTAAAGTTACTTCTGACTAAAATGTCATGAATTTTAAAAACTCTATCAAACTTGTTCTCAGTTATTCCTTTGGACTAGAGGCAGCATGGTGAAATGTAAAGACCCATGGCTTTGGTACTGGAAGACCTGTGTTTGAATTATACTGTTGCCTTACTACCTATATGACCTTGGGAAAGTGATTTCTCTAGGCTTTTGTGTACTCATCTGTAAAACGTGACAGTTGACTAGATGCTCTCTAAGGGAACTGTTCGGTTCCAAATGTTCTCAACTTACACACTTTTCTAGGGATGTTTCTTCCTGAGTAGTCTACCCTTTGGGATGCAAAATGAATAGGGTGGGAAAATATTTTCCCTGTTCTTGACCTGTTCACTTCAGAAAAAGTGAGCTAGCAAGAATTCTCTCTAGTACCCATCTGCTTCAGGTATATTCTGTGGTCATGCTAGCCATGGTTTGTTTGGTATAAATTTTAAAAAGGACCATAGGCTGTACTCAAAAGAATGAATAACTAAAAATGGAATTTTAGGTAATGTGGCTTTAGGTACTGTGTTATTTGCCCCTCCTGATGCAAGCATTTCCTTCTCAGATAAAAATTCTCAGGCACTGGGTAAGTGAATAATAGAGTATTCTAGTAAGCTGAATCTCATTTGATAAAATGAATGTAACTCTGTGTGTGTGTGTGTGTGTGTGTGTGTGTGTGTGTGTGTGTGTGTGTGTGAGCTTATTTAGCTCTTCCTTATATCCCTCTTTATATTTCACAAATAATCAGGTCAGGCATTCAACTTGTTAAAGTTGCCTCTGAAAGTTGGAGGCAAAAGTCACAGTCATCTACATCTGAGGGACTTTAAAGGACTTTAAAATTTAGGGATTTGGGGGTGGGGAAGACCTAGTTCAATAGAAACATGTGAATCCACTCAAATATCATGTAACTTGAGAATATAATATTTAATAATTGTAATGGTAATGGGGATTTTAAGATCTTCTCTGCCCCTTGTATTGGTAATCAAACAAGTACTTAGCACCTTATTTCAAGTTCATGATTATATCAAGTATTAAGATCCAGAACTTGTGAATCCAACAGTGGGAGGAAGTTGTTGATGGAACAGGAAGGGGCAGATCAGGGAGGAGCTCATACCACATATAAGGAAAAGCCAGAATTGCTGAGAGAGAGAGAACTGCTAGTATCCTGAGAACTTCTCAGCACTGCTACAAATTGAGAACAGAATGGAGAACAGAACTTATGGTGGCAGACAGAGAACTGAGAACTGAACTGAGAACTGAGAAGAGAATTGGGAAGAACTGAGAAATTAGAAGAGAGGAGAACTGGGAGGAAGCATGGTTGTGGTACTTTGTCTTTCTGTTTTGATGTTACTTTGTCAGATTCATCTGTTGATAGAGGACATTACTATTGTTACAGAAGCCCTGGGACCTTACTGATGTTTCAGAAGCCTTGAAAGAGGATTTTCTTGTTGTATGTTTACAGAAATCCTGGAGGAGGGACTCGCTGATGTTTTCAGAGGACCTAGGACTATACTGATGGTTTGTGTTGATTCCTCAGACCTTGTTGTTGGGTATATGTTGATTTCACAGGCAGAAAGTGAATTGATGATGGTGTCAGCAATGTGCATGAATGTTGTTTTGGCTCTTCCCAGAAACAGGAACAATGAAGGACTTGAGCTGAAACACTGAGCTTCAATATGGAACAGGAACTGCACAAGGTGATGGACAAGGAACTGAGAGCTCTCTGCTTTTGAACTCAGGTAACAGTTGGATAGATTCCATCAGGACCTGGGACCATGAAAGAGGAACCAGGGAAGCTGACAGCCTGCCTTGAGTCAAGATGAAAAGACTTTTCCTTGGGTATTTAATGCAAACTGAGAAGAGCATGATTTACAGTGGCCTAAGGGTAGAGAACTTTGACCTTTACATTTAGATGATTGAGTTAAGGACTTCTCCAATTAATAAGAAAGAAGGCTTTTTGATTGAAGAGATTAAGACAATGTGACCTAGGGGTAGAGAACTTTGACCTTTGTACTTTGTGTCCATTAAGGAGACAAGCCTCCTTAAGGATGATTGAGTGAAGAACTTACTAAATGATTCTGTTACTAAATGAATGTACTTTGTTTAAAACTATGTGGCCACTTTGGTGAAAACTATGTGGCCATTTTAGTGATAGGTTGTTATGTCATAACATTGTGAATGCTGTACTTTGATTTCTGTGAATGTTTTGTCTTAATTTATTACTGAATAGAGAGTTGACTATACTGTGTAATCAGAGTCTTGAAGCTGTTCACAGCAATAGTCCTTTGGAAAGCTGCTCGTTCTTGCCTTTATAATAATTTTAAAAGACAGAGATATATAAGTATCCCCTCCAAGAAGAAATCACAACCGTGTCTTAGGGGCTTATTGGGTTTCTTTAACATGAGGTCTCTTGAGTGGGGGGGAGAAAGGATAAGGGGAGATAACTAGAAGGACTGGGAGAATCAGTGGTGGCTAGATTACTTTTTCTTTAATCAGAAAAGAGAGCTCCTTAGGAAAAAAGGAAGTACTACATGAGTCTTCTCTGTAGCTTTCCTACCATTTCTGATCTAGTCAATCTCTACATTCTCATCTAATTCTCTGTAGCCAACTCTTTGACCCATTCTGATGAGGTGTTGGCAAAATGCTATCTTGTGCAGTCCAAACTCTATGCCATTTTTTTTTTATCTGTGGGGGATATCATTGCTTTTTAAGGGGTAGACCAATTTCGAAAGAAGACTTTTCTGCCCACTAATTACAAAAAGCCACCATCATAATCATCCAAGTATTCCCTAACTGACCCCTTTCTTAAATAGCTTTTCTTCAGACTTTGGGTCTAGAATACGATAGTATCAGGCCAACTCTACCTTCAGGCCCTGGGAATACTCAGTCATCCACTCCTGCTTCCAATAATGAGGGAGAGTTTCATTTGTAAATAATGGCAAGTGAAATCTGAATGTGATTGTTAATGTTTGCCATAGGAGAGAAGCAGGCAAGAGCAAAAAAAAAAGACAAAAAGAGGAAGAAAGGAAAGGGAGACAACTCAAAAAGAATTAATCAAGTCTTCATTTTTCTTTAATACAAATGGAAAAGCAACATTAAATGCCACTGAACTAGAAGGAAACATACCTCCTGCCTCTTAGAAATGAGTGGTTAACAGGTGTGACACAGGACATATTCAAGATCAGGAATGATTGCTTTGTCATTTGAATTTTGCTTGATTTTTTTCTATGTTACATGGAAGTGTTTAATAGGTAGTATATGGGAAATGATTTTCAATATGTGGAAATGACTAATTTAGGAAGAATAAGGAAGAAGAATTTAGGAAGTCTTATCATGACTAAGTTAGGAAGAATACCTATAACATTTAGCTCAAGCTTTCTTTTTCAGGTTCATGAAAACATCCTTTTCTGGAATATTAAAACTGTTCTCCATTGATTTTATTTCCTAATTTCCTTCAGAAGCATTTAGCCTACAGCAAAAATTAAGCTTCAAGACTCCAGAAATTACATGTCTCTTTCAATGTGGCAGGGCTTTCACTTTTTGGTTGTATACATTCTAATGTTATAACTGTATACTTGACAGATTTTTCATTTAAGATTTTGGATGTATTTTCCAAAGGGAAAAAGGCCATTATTTTATTATAACAAAGTCTAGAAAGATCAGGTCTTTAGGAATCTCTTTGAAAAAGCAAGAGAAGAGTGGCTCATTACCTTCCTAATCTACTCTTCTCAATGCAATTTTTGGTCACTATGTTCTTCTTCCTCTTAGGTCATTCTACTCTATCACTTTCTATCACTCTCTATTATATTTTCCTGTGATTCTTTTTTTTTTTTTTGCTTTTTTTTGGGGGGAGGGCAATTGGGGTTAAGTGACTTGCCCAAGGTCACATGGCTAGGTTTTTTTGTTTGTTTGTTTGTTTGTGTGTGTGTTAAGTGTCAGAGGCCGGATCCGAACCCAGGTCCTCCTGACTCCAGGGCTGGCACTCTACTCACTGCGCCACCTAGCTGCCCCATTTTCCTGTGATTCTTAACTATTTTTTGGAGGGGGGGAGGCAGGGCAATTGGGGTTAGGTGACTTGCCCAAGGTCACATGACTAGTTTTGTGTTAAGTGTCTGAGGCTGGATTTGTTACTCTAGGGCCAGTGCTCTATTCACTGCACCACGTAGCAACCCCTGATTCTTAACTTTTAACAGCCATTTACCATCATTTACCATCTAATAGAATCACAAAGAGCATCAACCATCACACCACATATCAAGGGGATTTGATCTGAGGGTTTACCAATGCCTTTTTCTCTGGTTGCTTCTGCCCTCCTGACTTGGTGAACTCTCTTTGTCTGCTTTTTTCCACATAGCAGGTGGGAAAATGATATTTGTGGGAACTAACCATGAGCTCTAGTCTCTCTGTTAAGGCCCATTTGGGCCATATTATGTAGCTCATAGGCTATATGATATGAGTACCCCACTAAGCCCAATGCCCAGCCTCTTATCAATTACTTTGGGGGACAGAAGGTGAGGTAAAATCAACACAAACATATGAAATAGACAAAAATGAAGTCTATAACTTAACTGGTAAATTGGATGGTGCAGACTCTGAGGGCAATGAGAGTTCAGGGAAATAAGAAAACAGTGGAAGTTGGGGTGGGGTTATAGGACTGAAAAGGTAGAGACACATTTTAGGTGTGGGGAAAAACACAATTGAAGGAAGGGACAGGGTGAATATAGTAGCTAGGGAAGATGATCAGCCTGATTAGAGCAAAAGCGACAGGTTTGGGAATAGGAATAGTAGGAAGTAGGACAGATAAACAAGGTGAAGCTTTTATCTTAGGGGATTTTGTGAGTCTAGCAGAGAAATTGGAAGAAGATAGTGATCATAATAATGGCTCACATTTTTATGGAGCTTAACAGTTTATACAATTCTAGTCTCTGATATCCCTAAGGGGTAGAGATTACAAGCATTATTCTCCTTGTTTTGCTGATTGGTAAACTCAAAGTAAGGGGCTCAGTGGATAGAGCACTGGACATGGAGTCAGAAGATTTGAGTTCAAATCCAGCTTCAGATACTTAGTAGCTGTGTGACCTTGGACAAGCAACTTAACATCAGTTTACCTCAGTTTCCTCAACTGTAAAATGGGGATAACAGTACATACCTTACAAGGTTGTTATGAGATAACAATGAGATATGTGTAAAGCACTTAGCATTGTGCCTGGCACATAATGGTGCTATATAAATTCTTCTTCCCTTCCTTTTCCTTCCCTCCCCTTGCCTTCTGTTCTGTTCTCTTCTCTTAATTAACTTGTCTAGAGTCATAAAGGCATTGACTGTTGAAGACCAGATTTGTGCTTGGATCTCTCCTGACTTTCAGTCCAGTGCTCTTTCTCACTATATCACACTAAGCCATGGAGAATTGGAGCAGTTTCTTGAGCAGAGATATGATGAAAGCATAGTTTTAGTGTCAGAGGACACGATCCTCTCTGTGCTGTATGGTCCAGTGATGCTCACAGGAAAGGAACAAGTACTTTGATCGCCTTCCCAACACCTTTCACCACTAATAATTTAAATAAAGAACTCCAGTTTATGTGGATACCATTCATCTCATCTTTTGGGTCAGTTAGGTGGCACAGTGAATAGAGTACTGGGCTTGGAGTTAGGAAGGCTCCTCTTTCTGAATTAAATCTGGTCTCAGACACTTACCAGCTGTGTGACCTTGGCAAGTCACTTAACATTTTTTGCCTCACTTCCTCATTTGTCAAATAAACTAGAGGAGGAAATGACAAACCACTCCAATATCTTTGCCAAGAAAACCCCAAATGGGATCATGAAGAGTTGGACACAACTGAACAATAACAACAGACTTGCACTTTTTGCACTCACGTTTTACACTACTTTAAAAATGCGACTGCAATTCATGTTTTTGTATCCTGAAATGTTTATGTTTATTGATGATTAAGTCCTTAATATCAGGACCTAGGCAGCTAAGGGCATCTCAGTGGCACAGTGGATAGATAGAGCACAGGGCCTGGCGTCAGGAAGACTTGAGTTTGACTCTATGTATTTACATAGCACCTGTTATGTGACAGACACTGTGCTAAGCAAATTGGGCTTTGGTGGTTTAAAGGGTTTTGACCAGTTTTTCTTGGTTTAAATTGCTTTTGGAAAGTTTAAACTGGTTTTGGCCAATTTTAACTGGTTTAAATGGGTTTTTTAAGTTTTAGCTGATTTTGACCAGTTTAAACTGGTTTTAGATGGTTTAACTTTTTTTTTTCTGATGTTGGTCAGTTTAAATTGGTTTCTGCTTGTCTAAACTTGATTTTGCTGGTTTTAACCAGTGTTCCCCCCCCCATTTTAATTGGTTTGGCCCAGTTTAAACTGTGCCCCTGCCCTCCCCCCAGACTTTGATTGGTTTAAACTGGTTTTGGCTGATTTAAATTGATTTTAGCTTTTTTCCCCCTGGTTTTAGCTGCTAAGGAAATAAACTACATATCTCATAAGGAAACACAGAGGGGGTGGACTCAAAATGCAAATTTTGGACATGGCCAAAAAAACAGTGGGGATTATTATTATTTTTTTTTTTTTGCTCTACTGTGCATATTTGATTTCTTTCTTTTATTTTCAGTAGGAGAGAAGGGAAGTGAAAAGGGGAGAATAAAAACAGTTGTTCATTTTAAAAAGAAAAGATGAAGGGGGAAAATGTAGGAAGGTCAAAGGCAGGAAGGAAGGGAGAGAAGGAGTGAAGGAGGAAAGAAGGAAAGAAAGAAAGGAAGGAAAGAAAGAAAAAAGGAAGGAAGAGAGGGAGGGAGGGAAAAGGGAGAGAAGGGAAGGAAGGAAGGAAAGAGAGGAGGAGAGGGGAGAGGAAAGGAGAGAACAAGAGAGGAAAAATACTGATTCTGGAGTCAGAGGACTTGGGTTTAAATCCTACCTGTCCTACTTACTGCCTTTGTGACCTTGGTCAAGTCATATGTAATCTCCCCAAGCCTCAGTTTCCTCCTCTCTTAAATTTTGGTGTTGGACCAAAGAGTAATACTAAGAGTATTCTGGAGTATTAACTGTATTAATACCAGCTTCTATTCATCCCAGTTCTAATTCCTTCCCTAGTAAAAAGATAGAGACTTCCTTTAAGGCCCAGCTCAGCTCTTACCTTCTCCTTGAGGGTTTCTACTCATAGAGCTCTCTCAGTTTTCTCCTTTATCCCATGCAGTCTCAACCATGTGAATAAATGAATTTGCCAAGAGCTACTCAGGGATTAAATATATAGTTTTAAAACAAAAAGCTGACATGTCACCAATAGGGCATTGCCCGGTAGCCAGTGAGGCAAGAGAGTAGGGTGGTCTGAGCCATGGGATCAGGACAGTCTCTGAAATGCCTAATAAGTGATGAGCAATGAGGGGCAGGGAGTTTAACTCTATGATACACTAAGCAAGTAGGAGGCAGGTGAAGTGGGAAATGCCTGGTTCCAGGGTCAGTGAAGCCTTAGGACAAATAAGGTGTCCTGGGGTCTAGGGCTAAACCATGTGAACCAAGTTTCACTGACTCACACTTAAGAAAGGAAAGAGACCAAATATGTGTAGACTACTGGGAAACCACAGTCATGTATCGTGACTATTTTCATCAAAAAGAGGGTTGTAAAGTAATAGACATAGCAAGCAATGAATAATAATCACAACAAATAGAATTTAATAAATTTTAAATGACAGAAAACTACTGCATATATTGATGTCAACTTCATTTCAATATGAGTATAGTTGATCAGCAAAGGTAAAAATTAATAATAGATTAGAAATAAGGATTAAAATGAGAAAACATGTTATGCAATTATAACACTACTTTTAAAATGTGGCTGCAGTTCATGTTTTTGTATCCTGAAATGTTTATGTTTATTGATTATTAAGTCCTTAATATCAGGACCTAGGCAGCTAAGGGCATCTCAGTGGCACAGTGGATAGATGGAGCACAGGGCCTGGTGTCAGGAAGACTTGAGTTTAACTCTAGCCTCAGAGTCTTACTACCATTGTGACCCTGAGCAAGTCACTTAACTTCTGTCTACCTCACTTTCCTCAACTATAAAATAAGAATCATAATAGCATCTTCCCCACAGAGTTGTTATGATGGTAAACTGAGATTATATCTACACAGCACTTAACTCAGTGCTGAATATGTGTCATTTAATAAATGCTTATTCCCTTAATTTCCTCTATGGAAAAAAAAGGAATTAAAAAAAAAAACTCAACCATAACCTATTTAAACAAGTGATTGATTCTTAAAAATCGAAAAACCTTTAAACACATGTACTCTGATTATTACCATTTCAAAGCAGTTTAACTGGTGTAAATAATAGTCACCAAAGTGAAGGAACCAAAAGAATGCAGGAACTGCCTCATCCACCAAACACTTGATCGCTTGCCAAGCAAAGACATATGGCAGTCATGGGAAACATCTTGGGATGGAAGATTATGAAAATTATCACTTTACAAAGAGTAAAAAGCATCCAGGAGAAAAATAGCCTGTAGAAAACTTGATGTAATCATGCCTAAAGCATTTACAAATGAAACTGAAAGGAAGACAAATAGGCATGAACAGAATTGTCCCTACTCTGTTAGGATCCATTTTCATCCTAACAATAGCAGAACCCACACACTGATGTACTATGTGATGTAGGGGAAATGGCATGAAAGCAGTTCAAGTCAGTAAAAGAGGCTGATCCAGAATACATATTAAGATAAGAAAGAAATAATAGAAGTGACAATTTTAAATTCACTCTGATAAAAACTTCAAGATAGCTACAAAAGTGAAGAATTATGAACAAAGTGAAAAAAATCACAGATGCTATCGATACTCAAAAATAGATGGAGAAGGCAAGGCTGACTATTGATTCAATTGCTTGTTTGCTCAGCTTCATAAAATCTTTATTGCAATAATGTAAGTATGCATTGATTATTCTTTATTCAGGCATGAAGAGGAATCAGTCGACAATCATGTATTATGTGCCTACTATGTACCAATACAATGCTAGATACAAAGGAAATCAAAAGGCTTGCCCAGACAGTTTTGCATAGTATGCCACATCCTCCGTGATAGAGTTGACTAAATAGTGAGAAAGATAAAAAGTCTTTCTGCATTTATTGTTATTATTATAATTATTTATTTATGTATTTATTTTTGCCTTTTTTTTTTTTTTTGGAGGGCATTGGGGTTAAGTAACTTGCCCAAGGTCACACAGCTAGGTTTTTGTTTGTGTGTGCGTTAAGTGTCTGAGGCCGGATCGGAACTCAGGTCCTTCTGACTCCAGGGCCGATGCTCTACTCACTGAGCCACCTGGCCACATCTATTATTATAATTAATGACAACAGCATGTATATAGATTTTTACGGTTTGCAAAGCACTTTGCAAATACTAACTCATTTGATCCTCACAAGAACCCTAGGAACTAGGTTAAGTGACTTGCCCAGTAGTATGTGTCTAAACCCAAATTTAAACTCAGGTCTCCTGACTCTAGGGTCCAGTGTTTCATCTTATGCACTAAGAAAGTAAATCCTAATCTCAAAGCCTCTCTTTCAAAATGGTATCACTAATATGTATTAAGGTCCTGCCAGTGTCCAAAATAAATGCTGTTCCAGAGCAGATAAACCACTATTCCAAGGAAATCTACCTAGCAATTCAGACAGAGAAAGTTAAAGTAGATTATGAACAAGTTGTGGCCACTTTAGGACATCAGCTTGTAAAGTAGCCTGTTGGCTTTGTTCATCCCAGGTACATTTGCTAAATAAATTTTCCCATAAGTTTCCTTTGTTACAGGTTTCTCAGCCATTAATATTTTGCATTTATTTGTTTGGATGTCTTGTATTTCCAGCTTGTTCTTGGAATATTTCAGGAATGCTAGTGTGATCCTTGGGCTGTTATGCCTTTTTGGGCTAGCCTATCAGCTTTTCAGATTTAAATAAGTTACAAACTTAGAGTTCATTGGAATCTTAGAGGTTATCTTATTTTTCCTATCATTTTACAGTTGAGAAAACTGGGGACTAAAGAGGTCATTGAGGTAGAAAATGGGAGAGTTAAGCTTTGGACCCAACTCGTTTGATTCCAAATCTAAGGCTCATTTTACTATACCATGATGCCTCCTCTCAATCCTTGGTACTTTTTATGCAGGTGACATGTTTGCCCACCATGCACCCTTGCATTGTCCTCTAGTTCATCTGCAGTTTTGACTATTCTGCACTCATGGAATTCCATGAGTATCATTGGAAGAATATTGGTACAAGAAAGTGTCAGGAAGTGATTTCAGATCATGGGAAATGCCAGTGAGTCTCATACATGGTGTCCAGCCCAATCTTCCTCTTTTACTGGGCTCAGAGGAATTTTTCTTGAAAAATGCCCAAGATGTTCAGAAAGCCACAGCAGGGATGGTGGAAAAGCCTGTGTGTAGGAGCAACTAGTCCAGATACATCAGTGCTCATATCAAGACACTTCAGAGCCAGCAGGGCTAAGGTCCCCATAGCTCTATCCTAAGATATCATTGCGGTCTCTGAAGATCCAACATTCTGAACCTCTAAGATCCAGGGCCAAATAATCTGGAGAGGTGGAGGTCAATTGATCAAGACTCAATTATTAAGTACTTGAGGTGTATGTGTGTGTATGTGGGGGCGGGGGCATGCTATGTTAAACACTGATATGTGAAGATAAATAAAAACATTATCTCTGCCCTCAAAAATCTCATAATCTTATATGAGAGAGAACATACAGTTAACTATAAGACAGAGTAGATGTAAGGTAATTGGGAAATAGGTTATTGTGTCCAAGGAACAGTAAGTAGGAGAGTGTTTATGAATCATAGAGTATGTGGAGGGAAGTAAAATCTAAGAAGTGGAAAGTAGAAAAGGGACAGGAGCTACAAGAGTTTATATAGTAGAGAATGACATGATCATGATCAGACCTGTACTTCAGGAAAACTCTTTAGCAGCTGAGTGGAGGATGCATTGTAAAGAAAAGTATTGCAATTATCCAGGTGTGATGTAATGAAGACCTGGACTAAGATTGTGACTGAATAGGTGGAGAGAAGAGGATGTATATTAGAGATGTTGTGAATGTAGAAACTGTCAGATTTGACAACAGATTGAATATGTAGAATGAGTGCAAGTCAAGGATGATACCAAGGTCATGAGTCTGAGTGATGCAGAGAATGGTGGTGTGCTCAATAGCAATAGGGAAGTTGGGAAGAGAAAAGTGTTTGGAGAAAAACATGCCGAATTCTGTTGTAGATATACTGAGTTTGAGTTGCCTATCAAAGGTCCAGTTTGACATTTTCAAAAGGCTTAAGTTGTGGGAGACTGGAGTTCAGAAAATTAG
Source organism: Gymnobelideus leadbeateri (assembly GCA_011680675.1). Classification (NCBI taxonomy): domain Eukaryota; kingdom Metazoa; phylum Chordata; class Mammalia; order Diprotodontia; family Petauridae; genus Gymnobelideus; species Gymnobelideus leadbeateri. Next base: position 108,280 of record WOXC01000027.1, on the reverse strand, counting down.
ACCTGGAGATAGAGAGATAGACAGACGGATAGACAGATATTTTGCATAAGGATGATATGGAAGAACTAGGTTTTATCAATAATAAACAATGACTCTTACCCCCCAAAATCTTTCCAGGAAGTAAAGCCTTGCCTCAGTGCTGGAAAGATGAATAAATAGCCTTCCCACCATAGAAAGTATTCTTTTTTTTTTTTTAAGTATTCTTTCCTGAGTTTTCCACTTCTCCTGACTGGTGACTATGTGATCCAGACCACTATTTCATGAAGTCAACAGGCCAGTAGACCTTTACTCCTGGCTCCATGCACTCTCTGGACTTCTACACCACCTTCTCAACAGATTTCCTTTTGCAAGTAGATCTTCCCCTATTAGAATATAAGCTAAGTGAAGGAAAATGATGTCTTATTTGTTTGTATTTATAATCACTAGCACTTAGCACAGTGCCTCACAACAGTATATGTTTAATAAACATTTTCTCTACCTACCTATCTAAATGTACTAAGATACAGGCCACTATAAAGAATTATAACTGATCAAGTCCTGTTTAAACCTTTAACCTAGAAAGAGCAAATAACTCTGTGACAATGAAGAAATGAAGGAGATAAAAAATGAAATAAGTGCTCTGGTGGGAAAAAATATTGAAGAATAATTAGCTTAGAACAAAACTGATAGACCTTATCCAATTAATGGATTCCCTGAAAATTAGAATAGACCAAATTGAAATCAATATCTATAAAAGAGCAAGAAATATTAGAAGAAAAGCAATAGACTAAAATAGAAAAAAATGTGATGTATCTTTTACACAAACTGACCCAGAAAATAGACAAGGGAGAAATAATTTAAGGACAATTAAATTATCTGATACCCTCCTCTCTGTCCCTCCAAAAAAAAGTCTGGACTCTATATTCCAAGAATTCATAAATGAAAACTACCCAGATCTGGTAAAACAAGAGGGGAAAGTACTCAGACTGTCTCAGTCAATATCCAGAGCTTTGTATCAAAGAAAAAATATCACCAGAAATCAGAAAAAGAGTTCAAGTGCCAAGGAACCATAGTCAAGACCACACAAGATGGGGTGAGGAGAGGGGGAGAGAGAGATCATGGGATATAGTAATCCCAAAAGCAAAGGAGATAGTTTTATAATCCAGAATAATTTGCCCTTCCAAGCATTCATGATAAAAAGGTCAGAGCCCAGTAGTAATTTTGAAATCCCAATACAAGACTCAAAAGAAAGCTAGAAAAGTAAATTCATTTGAGCAATTGGAAGGGGCTGTATGATCATATAAGTGTTGATATTCTAATGCGGGAGAACAAACATAAATATAAATAAGGGTTATAAATAAGAAAACAAAGGAGCTGGGAGTGAAATGGTTCTATTCTGAGTGTTTTAGATGAAGAAAGAAAAGTAAGAGCAAAGTAATTCAATAATAGAAAAAGGAGGAAGAAGTGAGCAGCTCTTACTAATTATCCTAATTGGAATGTGTGAGAAATCTACAAACAGGGAGAAAGGGGGGTGGAGGGATGGCTCTCATTAAATGAATGTCACTCTTATCTGAACCACAGGCATGTTGAAAGGACAGATTGAGAGTAGTTTGGTGTCAAAACTCAGCAAACTCAAAAGGAAAGCAGGTAGGGGATGGAAGAGTGAAGATGGTAACAGAAAGTGAATAGTATCAAGAAAAACATACTTTCTTAGCCTTAGGAGGAGATAAAAAGGAAAAGGAAAAAAAAGAAAGGACTAGAAACTAATGGAGTACCTATCAGTTAGAGAAAAAGAGTATTGTAAAGAAAAATAACTTTGAGAGATTTAAGAATTCTGATCAAAGCAAAATAAAACCCCCACACCTAAAAAAAAAAAAACCAAACCTGTCTCCAGAGGATCTATAATGAAGCATTCAAATCACTCAATCACAGAAGAATGATATGTTCAAGGTGTGCGTGTACATACATATATGTGTATGTGTATGTATATGTACATACATATATATATATATATATATACAAACATACATACATATATCTGGATATAGTCACTGTGTGGATTTCTTTTGCTTGACTACGCTTTGTTGGTACAAGAGTTTTTTTTTTTTAAATGATTTTCAAAGAGCAAGAGAGTGGTAGTAATAGAGGGGGAAAGGAAGAAGAAAAAGGAGGAAAAACTTCTATTGTAAAGAGGAAATTACTTTTTCCAGAAGAATGAAGAAAATAAGTCATTGTATACAAAAGAGAAATGCTTGATTACATTAAATTAAATGTCTGCAGAACAAAATATGTAGAAAAAATTATTGGTAAGATATCACAAGACCAATAAAAAAGCATATAAAATATATAAGAAGCTGTCAAAAAATTTCAAAGACTTCTGCTGGTCCCCAGTGGAAAAATGATCAAAGAACATGAACAAATAATTTACAAAAGAGGAAGCACAAATTGATAATAATCACTTAAAAAATACTCAACCTCACCAATAATCAAAGGCATGCAAATTAAAATGACTTTGTTGTACTACTTCAAATATACCAAATTGGCAAAAATAGCTAAAAGCAATATAAATTAATGCTCTCGGGGTTGTGGAGAAACAGGTATGCTCATTTATTGCTTGGTAGAATTGCAAACTAATAGAATCTTCTTAGAAAGCAACCTGGCACTAAGCAGCAGAAGTTATAAAAATACCTTTGACCCAATAATTTCATTGCTGGAATTATAACCAGATATTTTTTAAAGGAGAGCTAGCTGTTCAAAGATTTTTATAGCTGCATTATTTATAATTGAAAGGGAAAAAATGGGAGCCATCTAAGTTTCTGCTATTGGGGAATGGTTAAATAAATGGTAGTATACTAATATAATGGAATATTATAGTGCAAATAAGATAAACATGTATGAGGAATGTAAATTAATCTTGAAAGACCCTTAAGACATAATGCAAAGTGTGTGTGGGGTGGTGAAGTAAAGAGGGAGACAGAACCAAAACAGAGTATATACTTATCATAACCACATAAAAAGAAAATTGAACGGGAATAAAGAACAAACTAGCTGGGAGAAATTTACAGAAAACAACAAAAGTTACCAATCAATTAGCCAGTCAACATGTATTTATTAAGTGCCTATTAGTTGCCTATTATCTGAGGCAGCTAGGGCACACAGTGGGTAGAGTACTGTGCCTAGAATCAGGAAAACCTGAGTTCAAATCCAGAACTGTTAAATTTCAGAATTTAATTTCAGAACTGTTAAAAACAAAATAAGGAACCCCTTTTTTCTAACAATTAACTGTATGACTCTGTGTAAATCATTTAACCTTTATTTGCCTCAATTTCCTGCTCTGTAAAATGTAAATGATAACGGTGGCACCTACCTCCCAGGGTTGTTGTGAGGATTAAATAAGATAATTGCAAAGCAATTAAGCATAATTTTTGGCACATAGTAAGTGTTATATAAGATAAGAGTCCAAGTCATGGTCTTAAAGAAAGGATCATATGAATTCAAATGCTAATTCATATGAAATGGAATGTCTACCATATTAATTAGAGTTAGTATTTGTAGAGAGCTTTTAAGGTTCACAAAAATACTTTACATACATTATCTCATTTAATCACAACACTGAGAAGTAGGTACCTTTTTTTACTCCCAATTCCCAGATGGGGAAACTGAGGTAGGCAGTGATACATGATTTGCCCACAAGCACACAACTAGTATCTAAGGGAGGATTTGAACTACATCACCTGGTTGTTTCTTATTATTATATCAACATATTCTCTACCATTTTATTTTTACCATTTCATTAGTTCCTATTTATTAATCCTTTCTCCCCAACTGGATTATATGCTTTGCAGAAAATAGGAACTATTTTCTTTTAATCCTCATCTGACTACCTAATTTAGTGCCCTATATATGTATATAGTAAGTACACAAAAATATTTCATGATGAGATGGGTTGGTATATTAGGAAATCCATTGTATTTGGGGCATTTAGAGAAGAAGTTTAGGGATGCTGCCATTCACAATTAAGCAAGTGATATGCACTATTCTATGGTTTAAATATGCTGTAGTCTTTAAAAACTATTCTGGTAATCAGGAGTCAAAAGATCAACCTGACAGACTGTTCTAGTCCCAACTCATAGTGACCTTAGACAAGTCATGTATACTCTCAGCTCAGTTTGCTGTATAAAATGATGGGGTAGAACAAATTATCTCTAAATTATCTCTAATAATTATCTCTAAAACCCATTCTTTCCCATCCCAACACTGAATTCTACCAGCAGGTTTTAATTCTTTCATGTAATTTATTTAGAGACTCATATTGGATGTCACTTCACTGCTATTGTCTGCCTTAAATTCACTCAGATTAGCTATTTAATATACAGATTCACAGTATGATCTGCTCCCCTACCAAGTAAATAGTAAATATGCATAAGCAAATACACATTCTTTGTTGTAGATAAGAAATGCTGATAAATACTTTAGGGACTAAAATATTTACACATTGCTGTTAACACTGCTATGTGCCAAATCTAAGGATGGAAGAATTTCATTACTTCTGGTTGCAACAGTTGAAAGACCAAGTAATTCAAAGTCAGAATGCCAAAGGAAGGTCGCCAGGTCTAAAATTTTATCATGAAAACAGGATTCTGTGTAAAGTAACCAGAAACACAAACACTGACAGCACTGTTTGAACAAGGTCTGCAGAACACAACAGGGAAAAAGACTTGTTTCTGACTTGTTCAACAAAAAGTTTGACATTCCCATGCATTAAATTCCAAGCTTCAGAACTGTTAAAAACAAAATGAGCAACCCCCCCCAAAACCAAGAAACAAACAAAAAAACCCCAAAACCCCAAACAAAATAGAATTGCCAAGGACAAAGACATTTTCAGAGTTAGACCAGCTCAGAGATCCTGACCTGTTAAATATGGTCTCCTTCCTCAGGGTAAATCTCTTTTCATTGCAAAACTTCTTTTTGGTAGTCTTCACAGAAGAGTAACTGATTTGGGCCCCTGGAGAAAGAAGAATGAAATAGACCCTTAAATCAACTTTTTATGAAATTCAGTTGAGAGAAGGAAACCCCAGGATACAGTTTTATATGAAGGAGATAGTGAACCCAGGACCATGACCCCAAAAGAGAAAAGATTCTAGGACACCATCATGAGGTAGATAACCACTTCTAGCAAGAGCCCCAAAGAAGCAAGTCAATTGGGGTGTGGCCCCTAGGAAAAGGAAGAATGACACCTGATAACTTCCTATGATAAATAAATATTTTTGCTAACTAGGGGTTAAGCATAATAGATATTATGCTTAACAGACATTGATAGACATTAATAGACTTAATAGATATTGGATATGTTCTATAGTAAGGAAGTAAAAAAAAATCATGCAGCCTTACATTTCCTTACAGGAGCCTATTATGAATATTGAATAATATACCATAACTATTTTTGACTGGTTAGTAGAATAGCTACAGAACCTGTCCTCGGAGTTAGGAAGACCCTACCACAGATTTATTTTGACTTTGTGATTCTGGGTGAGTCACTCCATTGCTTAGGGGGTCCAGAAAATTCTCTAAGACAAAAAAAAAATTGCAGAAGAATTACAGAACTGCATTAGTGGAGGGAGTTTGTACAGCCCAGAGAGTTTATTACTCTGTTGAGATCATAGAATCATAGACCTTGTACTGCTTCTGGAGTCAGAGATGTGTTTGAACCTCACCTCTACTATTTTTGGGACCATGGGCAAATTAATATTCCTGAACCTCAGTTACCTCAACCACAAGAAGTAGGGCATTGGACCCAGCAAACCTTTGAAGTCCTTTCCAACTTTAATTCTCTTATCTATTATAAGTTCAGAACAATTAAAAAATCATCATCTCTTCCCTAGAATCAGCTAGGTGGTACATCAGATTGAGCCCTGAGCCTAGAGTAAAAAAGTTCAGATCCAGGTTTAGTCACTGACTAGCTGTGTGACCCTGGGCAAGTCACTTAATTTACATTCGTCCCTAAAATTTATATTTTATCCATAACTAGAGATCAGTTTAATTAGAGCAAATAAAATGAGAATAATTTTGATTCATTGTAAGCACCTTAAGGGCAGAAATTATAATTGCACTTATAACAACAAGCACCCTAGCACACCCAGGATGGCCTGCTAGTACAGGTTCTTTGATCTCCTTTTAGAGGAAAGACTGCTTAAAAAGGTGTATCTGTCTGAGAGTGTTGTTTTAAGACTTATATGAGATAATTTAATATTTGTAAATACTAAAATACTATATAAATAAGTGTCAGTTATAATTGTGGTTTTTGTTGCTATTTTATCAATGGTGTTTCACATCATCCTTGAGAAAAATAATATACATTCTTTTTGGATATTTATGTTCCTTAGGAAAAAATATTTCCCAACCTTTTAGAGATAAACATGTGACTCTTCTCATGGCTAATGTGAAAGTACTGAGGTCAGATAATTAAATATCTTCAGAATGAAAATTTTGTAGAGGGTGGGAGCTCAACAGGATGTTAGGGGTTCTGAATTTCATAAACTAGTTCCAGAACCACTTCTTTATCTCCATTTTGAGGCTTGAGACATAGTGTCTTACCTTGGATGCTTGGAGTCAGGAGGAAGAATTCTATTCAAATCCTTTTATGACCTATTCTAGGTCCATGATACTCAACTGGTCCCTTTAGTCAGTGAGTCAATAAACATTTTTAAGTGCTTACTATGTGTCAGCCACTGTGCTGAACACTGGGGTTACAAAGAGATAAAAAGGCAGTCAACCCCTGATCTCAAGGAGCTAATGGGGAAGAGAACATGGAAACAAAATTATGTAGGAACAAGATATATACAAGACAAATTTAAAATAATCATCAGAGGGAAGGCATTGGAATTAAGAGAGATTGGGAAAGGCTTCTTGTAGAAGGTTGGATTTTGACTGGGACTTGAAATTATCCAGGGAAGCCAGGAAGCAGAGATGAAGAAGGAGAAAACTTCAAGCATGGGGCCTGTCAGTGAAAATACGAAAGAGTCGGAAGATCTTGTTGAAGAGGTTACCCACTAAGAGGGTTAGAGTTGCTCTGGAGACCCCAAAATACCAACATGCTGGGTCCTGCCAAATGAATTCGACTCTTCTCAGCCAAAGAAAAGTAAAATTTATTAAAAGTTCACTTGCATTAGACATGGAGTAGATCTGTGCTAAGTTCTATGGCTCTCATTATTCTCTGTCCTTCTATGGTGCTCTGTCACTACTGTGAAATGGGGCCTTATATACAGAAGGTTGTGGGAGGAATCCAGGGGGTGGTCTAGAGGAGGAGTTTGGGGAGGGTCTTCAGGAGGAGTTAATGAGGTCAATGAGTGATTAAGTGTGGGAGGTTGCTGGAGGCTACAGACTCTGGTGGGCTAGGCCAGTTCAAAGGTGTATTGATATTTTTATAGGATTAAGGGTGGGAAGTAGATGAACAATGGAGGGCTAGGCTAGTAATTAGGCTAGTAGTTAAGCAGTTAGTAACTAGGCTAGAGGTGTGGTCGCAGCCACAAAGTAAGGTTTATTGCCTCATGCAAATGCCTCATCAAATGAGACAATTTAATCAAGAGTCCAAGGGAGGTTCCCAGAGCCTGTACCTCAAGGACTCAAGGAGAGCATGAGGGGGCTCCCAGAGCCCATACCTCATTATTGTCTTGTTTGAATAATATAATATAATATAATAATATAAAGGAGGCAAGTATCACTGTATTGAAGAGTAGTGAGGGGTATAAGAGAACTCGAAAAATAGAGGGGGATAGGTTATGAAGGACAATGAATGCCAAATAGGAATTTATATTTGACCCTAAAGAGCCAATGAAGTCTGATGAGTAAGAGTCCTTATTTTCAGAAAAGCTCAATTTATTTCTGTGTTTTCTGATTTTCTAAAAATAGGACTAGGTGGTGTATTTTGTAAAAAACTTCCTGCATCTCCTGATAACATTCATATGTTTTTGCTACTTATATGGTCAATTATGTTATAATTTCCTAATACTGAAACAGTCCTGCTTTACTGGTAAAAATACCACCTGGTTATAGTGTATGGTCTTTAAAACTGGAAAAAAAAATTAAAACCAGTTTAAACTGGCCAAAGCCAGTGAAAACGACTTTAAACTGGCCAAAATCAGTTTAAAACAACCAAAATTAATTAAAATAAGAAAATATAATTAAAACTAGTTTAAACCATCCAAAAACAATGAAAATGAATAAAAACTGAAAAAAAAAACAGTTAAAACCATAAAAGTTGTAATTAGTTTAAACCACCCAAATCCAGTTAAAACCAGAAAAAACATTAAAACCAGTTAAAAATGGCCAAAACCAGAAGAAAAAAAAAATAGTTAAAACTGGGGGAAAAAAACAGTTTAAACAGGCCAAGACCAGTTAAACCAGTTTAAAGGGGGAGGTGGGATGGGGAGGGGTGGGAAAGGGAGAGGGGAAAGGAAGTAATTTAAAGTGGAAGTGGTTCTGGAGTTGATGTGTTTTCGATCCTATTTAACTTGACTCCTAGTCAGATGATTGGGAAGACCTGAGTCAATGATGGACTGGAGTGCTGTGAGACTTAGTGCAGGGGGGTACCAAGTATGAGGTGATGAGGTGTTATGAAGGTAGAATCAACAGGACTTGACAACAGATTGGGTATGGGAGGGGGAGTAAGTGTGAGAGAGAGCAGAGTTGGGCTGACACTTAGGTTTCAGACCTCTGAGAGCTTCAGTTTCCTTATCTGTCAAATGGGGAGATTGATAACTCCAGTACCTGCCCCCCTCCCCCCAGGGTTGTTATAATAACTGATCAGCTAATGTGAAGATAAGTGAGATAGCAAGTGTAAAGTGCTTTGCATATAAATTTGTATATAAATATAACATAAATATGAAATTTGCTATATAAATTCAGCTATTATTAATGTATATAAAACAAATTCTGAATCTTTGTGTTCTACAAAAAGTCAGCTATTTATAAATATAAAAATGAATAAACTGTTCAGTAAACTGAAGCTATCCAAGGAGCCCTTATAGCCATATAGCTTCCCTACCCCCATATTTCCTTTGAGGTGCTTTGTGTCTTTGGTAGGCAGCATGGCTATTGCCAATCAAAGTGTTTCTGGGACAGTGAGAACCTTTTAAAAATACAGAATTGCTTTCTTTTCAGGAAACATTGTGAATTGGAACCTGGCAGAGAGAAGCCAAATAAAGTCAGCAGCTCTCCCAGATGCACACCACTAACCAGGATCGCTCTCTAGCTTACAAGCATGGGCACAAAGGCAGCAGCAGGAAACCCATCTTTCTGGCTCAGGGATACAGGAAGAGGTGAGGGTACAGATGTTAAAATTGGATATTTGGCTTTAGGAGCTGAGCTTCTGTTTGGTCAGGCTGTGACTGAAACCTGGGAAGGTAAAGGCCCCTAACAAGGAAGGCTTTGAACCATCACCTTACAATGGAACCAGCTGTTTGAGAAGCCCAATTTAAGACCTGTTAGTTAATTACCACCCATAGAAATAGAGGGCCTTATAATGGAAACAGTGAGACCTTTTCTATCTGATGGGGGGAATGAATTGCTGCTAGATAAGTGGGAGGCTGTCTCCCAGAGCCAGAGTTATGGGAGGGCCCCCTCCCCCTCCTTATTTCTGCACAGGGGAAGGCATCATAAAGGCCTCTTCTGCAGGCCTAATTCTGGGTTGTGTATTTTTACAAAGATACTTTTTCATCACCATGAATGTAAAAACGTTGTAAAATCAGAAGGTAGTGAAGTGTAAATAGAATCTAAATGAGCCTCAGCACAGTTAATCCAAGGGTCAGACTTGAAATGGGCTGTTTTCCCTCATCATCTCCAGCTGCTTAGGTACCTGGCCAGTCCTGGGAGTCCTATACTTTGGCACTTAGCTGAGATGACTCAGTTGTCAAGGTCCATACTTGGGGTGGGGAAGGAGAAGAGTATGTGTATTCAGTTGTCAGACAGGGAAGCACACACATTCCCTGCTATGTGCCTTTTGTTTTGTTTTTAAAGAGTGGTTTTTTGCTCATTTTATGGAAAGAATTGGAACACAGGCTTGCCTTCATTAATCACAGGGATGGCAATCAGGAGGCAATTATGGTCTCACAAGGAGAGATATAAGATTTCAAGGCCCCAAATGAATCATAACAGAGGATGGAATTAATGATAGACTCTCACTCTTTGCACTTGGAGGTCTGGGCCTGGCTCCTTGCCCAAGCAGGCAATGACTCAAGCAGCCCTTGGGCTTTGAATTAGAACATTAAGGGTCTATTTCATCTTCCAGCTTCAGGGAAGCTAGCCTTAGGTCTTGTTAGGGACGGGACTCTCAGCCAAAGGGCTGCTATGCCATCTAATTTTTACATGAATGTCTTAGCTCCGAGGGACAGAAATTCTGTATTTTACACAGGACCCACTGTTTATATGCCACCAAAATACCTGACTCAAAAAACCACTAACATATGTTTTTTAAGACCATTTTCAGGTAAATAATTCAGGCTCTTAGTGCCCTAATTATGATCTTTGAAGCCAGAGCTCGTTTTACTTTCTGTTTATATCTCTAGGAGCTAGGACAAGGTCTGGTACTTTAAATGTGTGTTGTTGATGGATTAAGCTAGATTAATGCATCAGCCTGGGAAGCAGACTTCCTCAACCCAAGGTTTTCCTTCAGTACTTTATCTGGTACGTGGATGCTGGACTATTCTTCATAAGATATTACTTCCATTGTACAAAAAGCTTCATTTGCTCCCTGCTGCCTCTTGTAGATAGGATAATGTTGTAGCTAGGTGGCACAATGCATACAGTTTTGGTTTTAGAATTAAGAAAACCTGAGTTAAAGTCCTACCTCAGACAATAACTATGTGTGTGGCCCTGGACAAATCATTGAACCTCTTTTAGCCTCAGCTTCCTCTTTTGTAGAACTTAATTATATATTATATTATTTTCTGTCATTTGTTAATCTTCTCTTCCAGCTAATGGCAAACTCTTTGGGGAGAAGGACCATCTCTTCTAGGTTTCAAGCTCTACAATTCTGATGACATAATAAGTACTCAGGATGTATTTGTTAATTGCTTACTAACTGCTTTTATCAATTCTGCAAAAATGAATCACTGAGAGCCCCCCTCAAAATTCCCCCAATGATTCAATAGAAAACTAATTGATACCATGTCAAAAGGATATGACCCTAATGGCTCTAAGGGTTTTCCTTCTGAAGCTACAAACTTCTTAGTCATAGACTAAAATGAATAATGCAATTTCAAAAACCCAACAATCTTGTGTATCTCACAAATAATTTTTCTGCAGGGCTTGTTTTAGCACTCATGCAGAAAGCTTAAAATCATTTCCTGATTAAAGCATTTAACCACCAGGGGTTGCTCCTCAGTGACAGTTGGGAGTGGTAGCTTTTTGGGGTGACTGGTGGCAGGCAGTTTGCCAGTTTTGAAAGCTCATTTGAAGCCCACCAGCCCAGAACTTTCATAGCCTGTTGTCCTTGCTTATGTCCTGCCCCTGTGAGGTTTTCCTTAAGGAAACTGTGAAATCAACAAATTATCTACAACATCTTTCAGACTAAAAGTGACCATTCCCTTCCAGTCCAGGGACTTTCTGAGCTTGTGGTTTCTTTATTCAATGGGGCAGAAAAAAGATGTAGGGATATCTACTCTATTTGGTCCTAGATGTTTTATGAACTTTATGATAATTGAACACCGGTTAGCTTTGCTTCTCTCTCCTCTCCTGCAGTCAGGTTTAGATAAACTGAAGCAAATATTTACTCAGAAAAAAAGACTCCAATACTTTTCCTCTTCTCTCATTTCTATATCTCGGCTTTAAGTAAAATATTACAAATAGGTGAGGGTTTTTGTTAGCCATAATTTTTATTAAAATCATACTCAGTAGCCTCTTGAGCACTTAGGAAAAATAATATAGTTTCTAGAACTTCTCTATTCCTACGTCAAAAGGTCTGCAAGTCTGTCTATTTAGTATATGGATTGTCTGAGGAAACTCATTCTAAGGATGCTGATTAGCAACTTATTGCAACTCAGAGCCTTAAAGAGTTGCTAGGGAGCACAAAGTGGATTTTCAAGGTCACACAGCCAGTGTGTAGCAGATACAGGGACACAAATGGACTTAATCTTGACCCCTAGGCCATGTCTCTGTCCACAGCCTGACACTTATTAGCTATGTAATCCTGGGCAAGTCACTTGTTCACTGTCTGCCTCATTTTCCTCATCTGTACAATGGTGATAATATCAGCATGTACCCCTAGCTCCCAAAGTTGTGAGGTTCAAATGAGTTAATGTTTGTATAATGCTTTGCAAAACCTAAACATTTATATAAATGTCATTATTGTTATTGATATTATTATTATGACAATAAATGTTCATCTACTATGTGCTAGGTACCATACTATGCTCTGGGGATGTAAAAAGAGTCAAAAGACAATCTCTGACCCCAAGGAACTTACAATCTAATTGGGGAGACAGCAAACAAACAAATATACACTAAGTAAGCTATAAAGTGCATAAATAGGAAACAATTAACAGAGGGAAGACACTAGAATTAAGAGGGGTTAGGAAAGTCTTCCTCTAAAAGGTAGGATTTTAGTTGGGACCTAAAGAAAACATGTAAGTAAAAAGTCAGAGTTGAGGAGGGTGAACATTCCAGGCATGAGATTATGAGAAAATGTCCAGAGAAAAGAGATGAAGTAGGAGGTCAGTATGAAGAGTACCTGTCAAGGAGTAAGGTGTAAGAAGATTTAAAGGATAGTGGGGCTGAGTTGTGAGGGTTTTGAATGGCAAATAGAGCATTTTATATGTGACCCTTGAGGTGATAGGGAGCCACTAGAGTTTATTGGGGGTGCAGGGAGACAGAGCCAGAAGTGTTCTTTAGGAAAATTATTTTGGTGGCTTGCGAATGATTTGTAGTGGGGAGAGACTTTTGCAGGTAGACCCAACTGAAGGCTGTTGCTATTAAAATAATCCAGGAGTGAGGCGATGCATGCATAAGCATGGTGTTAGTGTCAGAGGAGAGAAGGGAGTGTATTCAAGAGATGTTGTAAAATAAAATCCACATGCCTTGGCAACAGATTGGATTTGGGGGTGGGAATAAGGAGTCAAGGATGACTTCTAGGTTTAGAGCCAGAGGAACTGGGAGGATTATTGCTTTCTCCTCCTCCCCCTTCTCCATGACTTTTCTTTCATTGAACTTTTATTCTTCATTTCTTTTTTCTTGCTGAATTTTGGATTCACAACTGCCAATACATCACCTCTGCTACCTTTTAGGGGAAAACTTCTATTTCTTTACCATTCTCTTTTATGACCTGGTATTACCCTCTATCTTATAGTCTATAATGAAAGATGGGGAAGAGAGTAGGGTAATAAGTATTATGCAGTTTTGTGTTTCTCTGTATTTTTCACTTTTCATTCAGGTTTATTACTCACCAGTTTCCAGATTCTAGGGATCTAGGGACTACTGTACTTGTCAAAGTATAAGAGCTAAGAAAAGCTTCTTTGTCTCATAAAGTCTTTTTGTTGATATAAATTATCTGGGTATTTTTTCTCCTTGTTGACTTGATTTATTTATTATTTTTGGTGATTTAAATTTTTAGTAGTATTTTATTTCTTTCTCCAGTTACATATCTAGAAGAATTTTAACATTCATTTTAATAAGATATTGAGTTCTAAATTTTTATCTCCCTCCACCCCCTCCCCACTTCTGAAAATGGTAGGTAGTTTGATATAGTTTATACATGTGCTGTTATGCAAAAATATTTCCATATTTTCACAGTTGTGAAAGAAACAAATCAAAAGAAAAAAAAAACATGAGAAAGAATGCAGTTAAAAATATGCTTCAATCTGCACTCAGAGTCCATCAGTTCTTTATCTAGATACATATAGTGTTTTCCTTCTTGAGGATCATTATGTTGCTGAGAAGAGGTGAATTATTTGTAGTTGATCATCACACAATGTTGCTAATACTGTGTGCAATATTTTCCTGGTTCTGCACATTTCATTTTGCATCAGTTTGTACAAAACTTTACAGATTTTTCTGAAATCTGCTTCTTTATCATTTCTTATTAGATGTAAACTAGTATTCTATCACATTCATATATATCATAGCTTGTTTAGTCATTCTCCAAATAAAGGGAATCCCCTCAATTTCTAATATTTTGCTATAAAATTTTTTGCGCTTGTGTGCTATTTTCCCTTTCTATGATCTCTTTGGGATACAGAGCTAGTAGTGGTATTGCTGAATCAAAGCATAGTTTGGTTGTCCTTTGGGCATAATTCCAAATTGTTCTCCAGAATGATTGGATCAGTTCACAACTTCCCCTAACAGTACATCAGTCTCCCAATTCTCTCACATCCTTTCTAGAGTTTATCATTTTCATTTTTTTAGCTATATTAGCCAATCTGATAGGTGTGAAGTGATATCTCAGGGTTGTTTTAATTTGCATTTCTCTACTCAAAAGTGATTCAGAGCACTTCTTCATATGCTTATAGATAGCTTTGTTTCTTCACATGAAAACTGCCTGTTCATATCAATTGGGGAATGCCTTGTATTCTTATAAATTTGACTCAGTTGTCTGTATATTTGAGAAATGAGGCCTTTATCAGAGACACTTGATGTAAAGATTGTTTCCCAGCTTTCTGCTTTTCTTTTAATCTTGGTTGCATTGATTTTGTTTGTACCAAAGCTTTTTAAATTAATATAGTCAAATTATCTCTTTAATATTTTGTAATGCTCTCTTTCTCTTGTTCAGTCATGAATTTTCCCCCCCTAGATCTGGCAGATAGACTATTCTTAACATATTGTAAGATTCGGTTTTTTGATCCACTATGCTATCTGCTACTATTTTATGGGAGAGTTCATCCTATTCACATTCACAGTTATGATTACTCTGTATTTCCCCCCATCCTAGTCTTCCTTCTATTTGTCCTCTATTTCTTTTCACCCTTTCCTTCCTCACCAATGTTTTGCTTCTGTCTACCACTTCCTCTGATTTGACTTCCCTTCTGTCAGCCTCTCCCCTTACTTGATTTCCTTTCCTACTCCCCTGTCAAGTAGGATAGATTTCTATATTCAATTGATTGTGTATATGATGCCTTCTTTGAGCCATTGCTTATGAGAGTAAGGTTCAAGTGATGGTTATCCCTTATGTTTTCTTTTCCCTTTTTACCTGTTTCTTTTTTGTCTTGATGATATTGGAGGTCATTTTTTTTTTGGTTTAATTCTGGTCTTTTCATTATGAAATCCTTCCATTTCATTGAATGATTATTTTCCCCCTTGATGTATTATACTTAATTTTGCCAGGTGTAAGTGATTCTTGGTGGTAGGCCTAGCTCTTTTGCCTTCTGAAATGTCTTGTTCCATGACCTCTGATCCTTTAGTGTTATAATCTTAATTATGACTCCCCAATATTTGAATTGTTTCTTTCTTGCCACTTACAGTATTTTTCCTCTTGATCTAATAGTTCTGAAATTTGACTATTATGTTCCTTGAAGTTTTTATTTTGGGATCTCTTTCCTGAGGTGATCAGGGGATTCTTTCAAGGTATATTTTGCCCTCTGAATCCAGGACATCAGGGCAGTTTTCCTTGATGATTTCTTGAAAAGATACTATCTGAGTCCTCCTTTTGATTATGACTTTCAGGTAGTCCAATGATTCTGATATTGTCTCTCCCAAATCAATTTTTCATGTCAGTTGTTTATTCCATAAAGTATGTTACATTTTCTCCCATATTTTTTCATTCTTGTGATTTTGTTTGGTTGATTCTCATTGTCTCATAGTCATTAGCTTCCACTTGCCCAATTTTTACTTTTAAAGTATTTTCTTCAATTAGCTTTTGTACTTTCTTTTCTATTTTGCCTAGTGTACAATTTAAGGAATTTTTTTTTCAGTAGATTTTTAAATGTCCTTTTTTATTTAGCCAATTGACTTCTGAATATTCTTTTTGCTAAACTTTTAATGTTGCATGCTTTTTACTGTGGATATCACATTAAATATCCATGATACCAAAAAATTATTCCAGACTGGCACCCTTTGCAAGAGTAGTTATAACTGTGTGTTAACACATTATCCCCATCAGGCCAGTTATGAGGAAAAGCAAACAACCCTGAAGTTTTGATTTCATTTATTCATTCATTCCTTCATAGGCTTTTAAAAAATTACCTATCAGCTGGAATGGTAGTTTGAAGCTAACAATAAAATTGTAAAAGTACAAGATGGGGAGATGTGGTTAGCTTATAGTAGATGAAAATTTTTTCAGTATTTCATAGGACTGAAAGCTCAAATAAGACAGCAGTGTGGTTTTATGAAAAAAAAAAAACCACAATAAAATAGATAAACCATTGGTTAATTTGATTAAAATAAAGACAGAAGAAACCAAATTACCAGTATCAAAAATTAAATGGGGTAATTTCACCACTAAAGAAGAAGAGATTAAAATATTTTGGGGGAGCTATTATACCCAATTACATGTCAATAACTCTGCTAATCTAAATGAAATGGATGAATATTTACAAAAATATAAATTGCCCAGATTATCAGAAGAGAAAATAGAATCCTTAAATAACCCAATCTTAGAAAATGAAATTAAACAAGCCACCAATGAATTCCTTAAGAAAAAATGATGAGAACCAGATTGATTCACACTTGGGAGTCTGCCTACCAAGATAAACCCAGGAACTATGAACACATAATGAAGCACTTTCCCCACAAATAAAGTCCAATCTAAAAAATTGGAAAAATATTAGTTGCTCATGGGTAGGCTGAGCCAATATAATAAAATGACAATTTTACCTAAATTGTTCTACTTATTCAATGCCATACCAATCAAACTACCAAAAACTATTTTAGAGAGACAGAAAAAATAATAACCAAGCTCATCTGGATGAACAAAAAGTCAAGAGTATCAAGGGAATTAATAAAAAAAATGTGAAGGAAGATGTTCTAGTCATACCAGATCTCAAACTGTATTATAAAGTGGTAATGATCAAAACAGTCTGGTACTGGCTAAGCAACAGAGTGGTGGATCAGTGGAATATATTAGGTACGTAAGAATCAATAGTAAATGACCACAGTAATCTAGTACTTGATAAAACTTAAAGATCCCAGCCTTTGGGAGAAAAACTCATTATTTGACAAAAACTTTGGGAAAAATTGGGATATAGTATAGTAGAAATAATGTATTAACCAACATCTCACATGAGATGTGATTAACACATAAAGGGTGATAACATAAGCAAATGAGAAGAGCATGGAATAATTTACCTGTCATATCTATGGATACAGGGAAAAATTTAGGACAAATATCATATAGAGATCATTGCAAAATGTAAAATGGACCATTTTGATGACATAAAATTAAAGAGTTTCTGCACAAACAAAGCCAAATTAGAAGGAAAGCAGAAAACTGGGAAATAATTTTTATAGCAAGTAACTTTGATAAAGTTTTCATTTCTCAGAACTTATGAGGATATAAATCATTCCCCAATTGATAAATGGTCAAAGCATATGAAAGGCAGTTTTCAGACAAAAAATCATAACTATCTATAGTCATATGAAGAAAATGCTCTAAATTACTATTGATTAGAGAAATGGGAATTAAAACATCTCTGAGATACCTTCTTACACCTATCAGATAGGCTAATATGACAAAAAAAAAAAAGAAATTGTAAATGTTGGAGGGGATGTGGGAAATCTGGGACACTAATGCATTTTTGATGGAATTGTGAGCTGATCCAACCATTCTGGAGAGAAATTTGGGACTATGCCCAAAGGGTACGAAACTGTGTATACTTTTTGATCTAGCAATACCACTCCTAGGTCTGTATCTTAAAGAGACTAAAAAAAAGGGGGGGAGAAACTTATTTGTTCACAATATTTATAGCAACTCTTTTTGTGGAGACTTAGAATTGGAAATTGAGGAGATGCTCATCAACTGGGAAATGGCTGAACAAGTTACGGTATATGATTGTAATGGAATGTTATTGTGCTATTAGAAATGCTGAACAGGATGATTTTGGAAAAACTTGGAAAGACTTATATGAATTGATTCAAAGTGAAGTAAGCAGAGCCAGGAAAATGTTGAGCACAGTAATGGCAATATTGTACAATGAAGAACTGTGAATGACTTAGCTATTTTTAGCAATATAATGATCCAAGATATTCCTAAAAAACTCATGATGAAAAATGCTATCTACCTACAGAGGAAGAACCCAAAACTTAAAAAAAATGAGAAATTCAGGGGCAGCTAGGTGGCTCAGTGAATAGAGCACTAGCCCTGGAGTCAGGAGGACCTGTGTTCAAATCTGTGCTCAGACACAACACAAAAACTAGCTGTGTGACCTTGGGCAAGTCACTTAACCCCAATTTCCCCTCCAAAAAAAAAAGAGAAATTATTTTTACATGTAATTGGGGAAAATATATAAAAAAGACATCAGTGTGATATAATAATGATGTTTGGTCTCCTAATGAATTAATAGAAGCATAATATTTACAACAAGGGAGGTGATAGTTCCATTGTCATATGTCCTAATAAGACCACATCTGGAGTACTCTGTTAAGTTCTGGGCACCATAGAAAAGTTATTGGCAAGCTAGATTACTCCCAGAGGAAGGCAAGGTGAGGGATGAGGTAACCATATAACATATTAAGTGAGGATTGTTTGAAGGAATTGGAAATATACTCTTTTGTCTTTCTCGGTATTTTCCCCTGTAGAATAAAATATATATTAACCTAGAGAAGAAAATACTTGTTCAGGTGGGAGTAGGGAAGGATTGTAGTTAAATTAACTGTCTAAAAGGTTAAAATGTAGGAACAAGATTAATTATATTTTGCTGGGTTCCAGAGGACAGAACCTGGATCAAAAGATGGAAATTATGGGGAGGTAAAATTAATATGATATATGCATAAGATTCCTAACATTACAGCCATCAAAAATTTTATGGTCTTCAAATGGAAGATAGGTGGTCACTCATTAGAATTCATGCCTTGAGTAGGGATTGGACTGCATGCCTTCCATGGTTCCTTCCAGCTCCACAATTTTGTTAGTCTGTAACTCTTTCAAATTCCATATAAGCCCAGCTCTAAGAAATAATGAGTTAGCTAGGTTTTTATCTTAAACGTTTATGTCTGGTACATCCTTCATACAGCCCCAACAACTTTGTTTTTCTTTAATTATTTCAGTAACAAGTATTCCACTTAATAGAATTTTCCATTCTTTTAAAATATGCTACATTCAGAAATATTAATATAATGTCATGATTCTTCTGTAAAACAAGGTAATCTTTGTATGAGTGTGTTCACCCATGCTTAGAGAAAAAAAGGAATCTGCCAGCATGTCATCTTTACTACAAATTTCTTTTACTTTGGCTATTTAAAACATCCCACCTACAAAACTACCATAGCGATTTCTTTCTGTAAGGGTTTGTAACTCTCCTCATGGTTATCAATTTAGAATTCAGATGGAAAGAAGGACACATATTTTTCTCTTTATCCAGCTAATGCCTAAAAAATTAGCCATTCCACCAGAGGTTGATGATGATGTGAAATTTGAGTTCCTGGAAAAAACTTATCTGTAGAGTAGGGTTAAATATATTTGTACAGATAGCTAGGGCTGTCTCTGAGGATGTTAATGTAGATGGGTATTTAGACTTAGTTAACTCTTTTGTTTGACAACTCTCCAAATCTTTTCCAGTAAGTTTTATAATTTAATTTATTACCTTTATAAAACACTTTTCTATTAAAATGCCTTTCTTATTTTTGGACTTGTACATTACATTTTCAATGGATTGCTTTGGATAAATTAATATGTAGGAATACATATATAAATATGCACATATTATTAAAATTTGGCAATAACAATGCTTGTTAATTTATGAAAGTCAACTAAGCTAGTCATCTCCATAAATCATAAGAAAACTTCTTTAATATATCATTAATAATAATAACTGGAAAGGACAAAGAAACTAAAGATAACCTAGTCCAGCTCTTCATTTCTGAAAGGCAGACTTAAACTAAGAAATAGAAGAATTCTTCCACTTCTTAAATGATCTTGGTAACAGCCAAGAAAAATTTTATTTTCTTATAAGTCTTTTGTGGCATCTACCCCTTCTAGGTACTAAACTTTCTATAAGGAAGTTCTTCCTCTGGTCTAGTTGACATCTCACCTGATATAATAGAAAACCATTTCCTCTTCTTTTGTCCTGAATATCAATTTACTAACATGAAGAAGAACAAACTTCATTTTATAGTAGAAGATCAGCATGGGGAAATTGAGCAATTTCTTGTTTCACATAATGATTAGCAGAATTGGGAGTAGACAGAAATCAACTTGTATTTCCCAGCTGCCACTATTCTGATGAGTTTTAATATAATACACAGAGGAGAGAGGAGCTTTATAGTCCCACCACAGAACAGTGCAGAAGCAGCATATCAAACATGATACAAAATATGGAGAAAACATACTAGCAACCTCTGTCGACATCTTGGGAGACACTGTAGAGGTAAATCAATGGCTGTGTCTTTTCATTCTCTATCAAATATCTCTAGATTTCTACTGAGTGTTTTATAGTTTTTTTTTCCCCCGGGGTGATGTTATGGAATAATTTTGGTAAAATAACATAGATGAGAAATGGTGCTAATGGACAGACAGGCATTACTAATTTGAGGGGACAGTTTGTTATTTATTTCATGCTGCTAACAGAAGGGGGAAAAACACATATGCTTCATTTTCTTTCCCCTCCTAACAGCTCAAACTGCTGCTGAGAAAGTAAATGTAGACTCTCAATGAATTCTTCTCTTCTCCTTTCTGTTCCCCTCCTGATCTGATCCCTTCCTCTTTTTATAAAATATAGGTGTTTCACAGATAACACACAGGAGGCACTGGAGGTTTTGGACTCCAGCCTCTAACAGGTTCACTCCTGATATAGTCAGACAGGTAGACATCTTTGGAGGGGTTAATAATCAGTTTTATTCTAGTCTGGTCTTCTCTGAGGGTTATGGGAGAACAAGTTCCTACAATGTTCCCTAATCACCCTTCTCACAGGGACTGGCACAAAGGGGGATGATGCAACTACTCCTACCTCAGTGGGGCCAGTTGAGGCACACACAGATTCCCCTATGAGATCGATCCCCTGTTCAAAGGAGCGAGGTATGTATCACGATTCCTCTAGAGCCATGATTAGTGACTGATCAGAGTGCTGAGGCCTTTCACACTTACATTATTGTCTAAATTCCTAGGATCACAAAGTAGTATAATTGGATCATAGTTTGAGATCTGAAAGGACTTCAGATGTTGTCCAGTCCAGCTGTCTCATTTTACAGATGAATAAATGGAGACTCAGGGAGATTAAAGGACTTGCATGAAGTCACACAGCTAGTTTTCCTAACTCTCCTAATTTCACTCTGCAACAGTTCATATACAATTTTCCTAGTTTCTCTGAATTTTTTGTGGTCATCATTTTTGGAGGTTATTTGGAAAATATTCTATTCCATTTTGCCATTTTATATAGATCACAACTTATTTTTTCCAAGTTGTTGTTCACTTTGTTTCTTTGCTACCACAAAAAGTGCTGCTATAAATATAATTATATAGAAAGGGCCTTCTGTCCCTGGTACTTGATTTGCTTAGGATATATGCCTGATAGTGGTATCGTTATCATTGCACATATACAGTTAGGTGACTTTCCTGACATAAAATATTTTCCAAAATAGTTGTACTAATTAACAGCTCCTCTACTGTTTTCTCATAACTACTCTAACATTTAAAATTTTTATCTTTTATTACCCTTGCCATTCTGATTGCTATAAAGTGAAGCCTTAGTTATTTTAATTTGCATTTCTTTATTTTATTAGCGCTTTAGTATATTCTTTCTTATGGTTATTGGTAGTTAGCATTTCTTTCCTTTTTGTTTTTCTTTGAAAATTGCCTGTTTGGGGGTGGAGCTAAGATGGTGGAGTAAAAGCGGGAACTTACTTGAGCTCCTGCTTCAGCCATCTCTAATACCAGTAAAAAAATGGCTCTAAACAAATTTTAGAGCTACAAAATCACAGAGAGAAATGAATCTCCCAGTGAAGGCAGCCTGGCAGGTCTACAGGAAGGGTCTATCACACTGAGCTGGGAGCTGAGTGCAATCCCATGGGAGTTGCGCAGGCCCAGACCATGGGTGGCCCAGACTTCAGGAGAGTGAATCACCAGTAGCTGTGGTGGTTTCCAGACTTCTTAACCCATAAATGCCAAAAAGAAAGTATAAAATCGGTAGGGAACTCTGTTGGAACTTGGTGAGGGAAGAGTATGGTCCAGCCCCTGCCCCAGGATGAGAGGTGCATGGCGACATAACAACTATGGCTACTGCCTTGTGGCTGCCTCTGGAGCTCCTGGCCTGCAGATTGTAGGGGGACCAAGCAACCATTCAGGGAGGAATTGCTCTTGCTTTGCCCTGCTTGGATCTGGGTCAAAGTCTTGGGAGGTGCTCCTGGGTTGAGGAATGCTAGCATTCCAGAACTTGTGGTGGCTATAGAGAGGGTGCCCTCCTTATAGCTCTGACAACAACTCTGACAACAGCTGTGATGATGCCAGAAATTTGTGACACAGCTCTCTCCACTCTGGAAGCAGAGTACTACTGTGGCAAAGAGCTCAAAAGTCAAGTAATTGGCTGGCAAGACAAGCAAAAAGAGGAAGCACAATCAGACCATAGAATCAATTTTGGGGGACAAAGAGGAACAAAACATGGAGCCAGAAGAAGACAACAAAGGCAAAACTCCTGCATTAAAAGCTTCTGAGAAAAATATGAATTGGTTACAAGCCATGGAGAAGCTCAAGAAGGATTTTGAAAATCAAGTAAGAGAAGTACAGGAAAAAATTGGGAAGAGAAATGAGAATGATGCAAGAAAATCATGAAAAGTGAGTCAACAGCTTGTTAAAGGAGACGTCCAAAAAACTGAAGAAAGTAATACCTTAAAAAACTCAAATGGCAAAAGAGGCCCAAAAAGCCAATGAGAAGAAGACTACATTAGAAAGCAAAATTGGCTAGATGGAAAAGGAATTTAAAAAACCCACTGAAGAGAATAATTCCTTCAAAATTGTATGGGAGCAAATGGAAGCTAATGACTTAATGAGAAATCAAGATGCTATAAAACACATCCAAACAAATGAAAAAAAAATAGAAGGTGATGTGAAATATCTCATTGGAAAAACCACTGACCTGGAAAATAGATCCAGGAGAGATAATTTTAAAGTTATTGGACTACCTGAAAGCCATGATCACAAAAAAAGCCTAGAAATCATCCTTCAAGAAATTCTCAAGGAAAATTGACATGATATTCTAGAACCAAAGGGCAAAATAGAAATTGAAAGAATTCACTGATCACCTCTTACAAAATATCCTAAAAAGAAAGCTGCTAGGAATAATATAGCCAAATTCCAGAGTTTCCAGGTCAAGGAGAAAATATTACAAGTAGTCAGGAAGAAACAATTTGAGTATGATGGAAACACAAACAGGATAACACAAGATCTGGCAGCTTCTACATGAAGGGATCAAAGGGCTAGGAATTTGATATTCTGGAGGTCAAAGGAGCTAGGATTAAAACCAAGAATCCCCTACCCAGAAAAACTGAGCATAAAGCTTCAGGGAAAAATATGGTCATTCAATGAAATAGAGGACTTTCAAGCATTCTTGATGTAAAATCCAGAGCTGAACAGAAAATTTGACTTTCAAATACAAAAATCAAGAGAAGCATGAAAAGGTAAACAGCAAAAAGAAATCATGAAGAATTTATTAAAGTTGAACTATTTACATTCCTACATGGAAAAATGATAATTGGAACTCATGAACTCATGAGACTTTTCTTACTATGAGAATAATTGAAGGGAATATATATGTATGTATATATATATATATATATATATATATATATATATATATATATACATACACACACATACACATATGTGTGTGTATGTATAGGAGGGTGTTTGTGTATATAAATATACATGTGAGTGTGTGTATATGTGAGTATATGTATACATAGACAGAGGGCACAGGATGAGTTGAATATGAAGGGATGACATTTAAAAAATAAATTTAAGAGGTGAGAGAGGAATATATTGGGAGAAGGAGAAAGGGAGAGATAGAATAGGGTAAATTATCTCATATAAAAGTGGCAAGAGAAAACTGTTACAATGGAGGGGAAGAGCAGGAAGGTGAAAGGGAATGGGTCAACTTTACTCTCATTGGATTAGGCTTAAGGAGAGAATAACATACACATTCAATTGGGTATCTTACTTTACAGGAAAGTAGGGGGGAAGGAAATAAGAGGAGGGATGATAGAAGGGAGGGCAGATTGGGGGAGAGGTTAGTTAGAAGCAAACAGTTTTGAAAAGGGACAGGGTCAAAGGAGAAAATGGAATAATTGGAGGCCAGGATAGGATGGAGGGAAATATAGTTAGTCTTTCACAATATAACTACTATGGAAATGTTTTTGCATAACTACACATGTACAACCTATATTGAATTGCTTGTCTTCCCAGTGGGGGCAGATGAGGAGGGAAGAAGTGAAAGAATCTAGAAATCAAAGTTTTAAAAACAAATGTTTTAAAAAGGTTTTTTACATGCAACTAGGAAATAGGATATACAAGCATTGGGGTATAGAAATCCACTTTGCCCTACTAGAAAATTGTGGGGGGAGATTGGGGAGGATATAAGAGAGAACAGATTGGAGGAAGGTGTATTCAATGGGATCACTGTCTTGGGGTGGAGGGTAGGGGAAAGATGGGGAGAAAAATTGTAACTCAAAATATTGTGGAAATGAATGTTGAGAATTAAAAATAAATAAATTTAATAAATTTTTAAAAATTGCCTGTTTGTATCTTTTGTTCACTTACATATTAGGGAATTGGTCTTCTTACGTATTTGTATTTTATATTGATCCTCCACACATATGAAAATGTGTACGAATGTATATTTGCGTATATCAGATCTCTGTATGGGATGGGTTTAATATTTCTGCTCTTTTACATTTATTTATGAGTTCCTTTATTCATTCCTTCTATCATATTCTATAACAATGTTTATTTTTCACACCTCTTCCCCCAAGAGAAGAAGAATATCAGGTAAAAGGGGTGAGGGAATGTAGTAAATACTAACTATTGGTAGTTTGAATAATCCAAATCTGGTCTTGTTCCCCTCTTCTCTCAACTCATATCCAGCTTAGTATATCTCCCCCTTTACCCGTTTTTTTCCAAAAAAAATTTAAATTTTTTAAAAATTATTTTTATTTTTCAACATTCAGTTCAACAAGCTTTTGAGTTTTATATTTTCTCCCCCTCCATCTCCTTTGCACTCCCCAAGACACCATACAATCTGACAATACCTTTACATATACATTCATATTAAATATATTTTCTCATTAGTCATGTAGTAAAGAAGAATTATAACCAATGAATGAACCACAAGAAAGAAGAAACAAAACAAAACTAGAGAGAGCAAATAGTATGCTTAGATCTGCATTCAGACTCCATAATTTTTTCTTGGGATGTAGATAGCATTTTCCATCTGAAGCCTTTTGTTTTAGAACCTTGCATTGCTGAAAAGAACTAAGTCTATCAAGGTTAGTTATCACACAATGTGGCTGTAACTGTGTATAATGTGCTCCTGGTTCTGTTCCCCTCACTCAGCATCGACTCTGCCTCAACTCATCATCAGTTCATGTAAGTCTTTCCAGGTTTTCTGAAGTTTGCCTGCTCATCATTTCTCATAACATGATAGTATTCCATTACATTCATATACCGCCACTTGTTCAGCCATTTCCCAATTGATGGGTATTCCCTCAATTTCTAATTCTGAGGCCACCACAAAAAATGCTGCTATAAATATTTTTGTATATGTGGTCCTTTTCCCATTTTTATGATCGTTGACCCAGCAATACCTAGAAATGGTATTGCTGGGTCAAAGGGTATGCACATTTTTTATAGCCCTTTGGGCATAGTTCCAAATTACTCTCCAAAATATTTGGATCAGTTCACAACTCCACCAATAATGCATTTAGTGTTACCATCTTCCCACATCTTCTCCAGTACCTCATCAGTTCTTTTGAATTAAAGTGCACTTTGCTTACAGCTGTCTACTCTCTAACTCTGCCTCAACTCTTAGATATCTACATCTTGTCTCAGTCTATTTTACCTTATTTTCCTCCCCGAACTTCCACAATTTGCCTCAGATAAAGGTGAAATGCATTATATCCCCAGTCCAACTCCACCTCTACTATTGTATCTTCTTTTCTTCTGACAGTAGAATTACTAAAAATGTTATCTTTAAGGAATATGTATTCTTTTTTCTGTCTCTTCCCACCTTTCTTTTCCCCTCTCCTATCTAATTCATCTTTCCTGCCTCTCTCTCTCCCCTTCCCACACTCTTCCTGAATTTGTTATTCTTTATTCCCTCAGTGATGCTTAGACATGGTGAATTTCTAAAGGGACAATACTTTATTCTAGCTTTTTTAGGATGTGAGCCTATGGCCATCATTTATTACCATTTAATATCTCAAACATATTTAACTTCTAGTTTACTTTTTTTTTTACATGGATATTTCAATAATTTTACTCAGCTCTCATTCTCTCAACAAGAATTCTTGAAAAACTGATTTTATGAAAGAATAATTCTGTTTTTTCCTTATTAAATTAATTTACATTTTGTATGGTATTTTTCCTTTCATACATTTTCTTTTTGTTATACCATTTCTATTCTTTTCTTTCAATTCTTGTATTTGCTACATAATCTTCTTTTCTATAATTCTATCTGGCATTCCACTGTTGTGATATTTCTCTTCTTGGAAACTTGAAACTTTTCTTTAGTAAGGAAGTTCTCCAGACTAGAAGTTTTATATTTTTAGTTTCCCAGGTGTGAGATTTCTCTCAGGTGTTAACTTGTGAATCTTCTCTATTTTCAGTTTTTCCTCTGTTCATTGATTTGAACTGGTTTTTCCCCACTGCTCTTTCTTAGAGATCCACTCCAAAGAGTGATTCTTAAATTATCTCTCAAACTCCTGTCTTACGAGTTGTTTTTGTTAGTTAATATTTTATATATTGTTTTACTTTTTCAAACTTTCAACTGTAGTATTTCTTCTTTTACCAGGGGACTCCTGAGTTTTAGTTTGTTCATTTTATTTTTCAGGGTATCCTCCATTTGAGTAAGGTTTTTCAGCT
This sequence comes from Gymnobelideus leadbeateri, assembly GCA_011680675.1. Classification (NCBI taxonomy): domain Eukaryota; kingdom Metazoa; phylum Chordata; class Mammalia; order Diprotodontia; family Petauridae; genus Gymnobelideus; species Gymnobelideus leadbeateri. Next base: position 81,099 of record WOXC01000027.1, on the reverse strand, counting down.
GTTGCTGTAGCTGTTTATTTTCTTACCAAACTGTTCCTCAAAGACTCTCATTTGACTCATCTTCTCCATTTCTTTTAATAGGTCTTCTAACCACTTTTAATGAATGAATGAATACATGAGCATTTATCAGTTGCCTAATATATGCTAAGTGTACTTCATAAGAATTAAGTGACAAGATATAAGAATTGAATCTCTGCACTCAAGAAGTTTACATCCTAATGGGAGATATAACATATGGGAAAGTGAGGGCCTTGGAGCAGCACTTTGGCCTAAGAAGTTACAAAGACTGTGACTGGGGCCTTAGGGGAATAGACTAACATATATGCATTCCCTTCTCATCTCCTCCTCTTAGAATTCCTTCAAATCTCAGCTTTTGATACTTCTTTTGTGAGTCATTTCCTGATTTTCCTAGATGTTAGTGCAATCTATGACATAATTATTTTGTACTTTTATTTGTATTTCATATTAACTTATATGCATGTAGTACTTCCACCCTTCTTTGTGTCAGTCTTCCCAACATCCAGTCGAATATAAAGCCTTGGAAGACAATAAATTTTCCTTTTTGTCTTTGTATTTGAAGTGCCTAGTGCAGCAGCTAGCAAATTGGAACTCCTTAATAAATGCTTATTGAATGAATGAAGAAAAACAGATGTTTATCTCATATGTAATCTTCTTAAGGTAATAATATTTATTATTCAAAATATTATTTTTTGTGAGGAACTAAAACAGACAATGAAAACAGTAATTTCCTTATCTTTTTAAACAACATGTCTATTAATAATGCAAAGATTTAAAAATACAAATGGTGTCCATATTAAATTCTGTACCCTTAATACAGAAAATATTCCTCTTTCATTCTCAATAATAACAATATCAGTAGTAGTAGTCAAATCTCATTGTCAGTGCATTAAAATATTATTTTGTGTATTTTCACCCTTCCTTTCTGGGGGCAGTTTGATTCAGTACATGAGTTTTAGTTGAGATCGACGTCACTGCACAGAAGTAAAGTATATTGAAATAAATGTGATGTATAATTATATTGATGATCTCTATTTTTTCCTTTATTGAACTGCTCCTCCCACTGTGTCCCTTTTCTTCAAGGCAAGGGAATGAAAAAAAAAATAAACATGAAAAATAAAACAATACATGACTACATGTTCAAATTCTTTTCAGCATCTAGTGATATGACCATATGGTTTTTCATTATTTATATTATTATCTTCTTTTATTATATTTATAGCCTTCCTTATAATTACTCCAAATCTGCATTTCTGGTGTAGATCCAATCAGGTCATAGTCTTTCTAGTGGGTTGTTGTACCCTATTTGCTGATATTTTATATAAAAGATTTACATTGAGATTCATTAGACATATTGCTGTATAACAGTTTTCTTCCTCTGTTAGTGTCTCCCTGGTTTAGATATCAAGACCATACTTGTACCATAAAATGAGATGGAAAAGGTTTCCTTTTTCCTTATCATTATAGTTTGTATTTATGTAAGTAAAAACTATTTATAGTTTATGAAATATACAATTTATTTTTTCTGATAGTGGGTGGTGTAAATAATATTTTTATTCATTTATTAATCTGGGTATTTTATTTTTAAAACTGTTTACCTATTTCCTCCAAGTTATCACTTATTAACATACAGTCAGGAAAAATAGTATTTCCTTTACTTCCTCTTCATTTGTGGAGTTTTCCTTTTTCACTTTTTATGTGAATAGTTTGGTGTTCCTATCTTTTAAGTAAATCAGGTTAGTTGTTTATTAGTTTTTAAACTTTTCCTTGTTAATTTTAAATTAAATGCCCATTTTTCTTTCATTTTTATTAATTTCTTAATTAATTAATTAAACAAATGCTTTATTAACTTCTGGTTTACATCATTCATTTCCACCAGATTATGAGTTACATTTTCCCCCATTTTTTCCCTACCCACCACCCCAGAATAGCAGTCCCACCAGATATCCCCTCATCCAATCTGCTCTCTCCCATATCTTCTCCCATACCCCCTTCGACTTTGCCATTAGGGCAAGGTGAATCTCTGAGCCCCACTGCCTGGACAGCTTATGAAACATTTAATTTTAAAACTTCAATTTTCAGATCCATTCCCTTTCTCCCCTGTCACCCACTCCCTCTGAGAAGATAAGCAATTCAGTATGTGTTGTACATGTATATCTATGCAAAACATTACCATAGTAGATATATTGTAAAAGACTGCTTATATTTCCCTCCCACCTATCTCACCTCCCACCTGGTCCATTCCCTACTTTGATCCTGTCCCTCTTTGATAGTGGGTACTTCTAATATCCCCTCTCCCCAGAATGCCCTCCCCTCCATCATCCCCCCTCTCATCCCCCTTTCCCCTACTCAGGAGAGTGGGTGAGGGTAAGATATTCCATTTAGTATGTATGTGATTCTCTCTTTGAGCCAACTTTAATGAGAATATGCTTTTGCCTTTTTACCTTCCTGTTCTTCCCCTCCCCTGCAACTACTTCCCCTTGCCTCTTCTACATGAGATGGTTTGCCCTACCCTGTCTCTCTCCATCTCCTCTTGCCACTTCCCTTTCTCACCTCTTGACTTCACCCCTTAAGAATCATTCTTTCCTTGGGGCGGCTAGGTGGCACAGCGAGCAGAGAGCCAGCCCCGGAGCCAGAAGGACCCGAGCTCGGATATGGCCCCAGACACCCAACACATAAACAAAAACCCAGCCACATGAACCTGGGCAAGTCACCCAACCCCAATTGCCCTCCAAAAAAAAAATAATCATCCCTTCCCATCAAATTCAACTTGTGCCCTCTATCCATGTATACCTGTGAACATATGCCATGTATCCTTCTTCAATTATTTTCATAATGAGAAAGGTTTCATCAAACACAGTTATTGTTTTTCCATGTAGGACTGTAAATAGTCCAACTTTGATAAGTTCCTTTTGATTTCTTTTCCTTGATTGCCTTCTCAAGCATCTCTTCCTTCTTGTGTCTGAATGTCAAATTTTCTATTCATTTTCTATTTTTCATCAAGAATGCTTGAAAGTCCTCTATTCCACTGAATGACCATATTTTCCCCTGAAACAAAATACTCAGTTTTGCTGGGTAGGTGACCCTTGGGTTCATTCCCAGCTCTTTTGCCCTCTGGAATATCATGTTCCATGCCCTTCTATCCCTCAATGTAGAAGCTGCCAGGTCCTGTGCCATTCTGATTGTGTTTCCACAATATTGAAATTGTTTCTTCCTGGCTGCTTGTAGTATTTTCTCCTTGATCTGGGGATTCTGGAACCTGGCTATAATACTCCTTGGAGTTTTCTTTTGGGGATCTTTTTCAGGAGGTGATCTGTGGATTCTTTCAACCTCTATATCCCCCACTGGGTCTAAAACATCAGGGCAATTTTCCTTGAGAATTTCTTTAAGGATGATTTCTAGGTTCTTTCTTTGATCATGGCTTTCAGGTAGTCCAATAATTTTTAAATTATCTCTCCTGGATCTATTTTCCAGGTCAGTGGTTTTCCCATGAGATATTTCACATTGCCTTCTATTCTTTCATTTGTTTGAATCTGTTTAATAGTATCTTGATTTCTCATAAAGTCACTAGCTTCCATTTGCTCCAGTCTAACTCTGAAGGAATGAATCTCCTCAGTGAGCTTTTGAGATTCTTTTTCCATCTGGCAAATTCGACTTTTAAGGCATTCTTCTCCTCATTGCCTTTCTGAGCCTCTTTTGCCATTTGAGTTAGTCTATTTTTTAAGGTGTTATTTTCCTCAATCAGGCTGTTGACTGTCATTTCATACTTTTCTTGCATCTTTTTCATTTCTCTTCCCAAATTTTCCCCCACTTCTCTTATCTGCTTCTTAAGGTCCTCTATGGCCTGTAGCCAGCTTATATTTTCATTTGGGGCTTTTGGTGCAGGAGTTCTCATCTCACAGTCTTCCTCCATGCTTTGAGCCTCTTTGCCCCTAAAATAGGAGTCCAATGTTGAACTTTTCTGTTTATTTTGTTTCGTTTGCCTAGGCATATTGCCACTTAATTACTTGATTTTGGGGCTTGTTGCCACAGTAGGATTCTGCCACCAGACAGGAGAGCTTCCGCACAAACTTGGGGTCTTCACAACTTCCACCAGTTGGGTGGCCTCTGTAAAGCCTCCACCCACTCTGGCAAGTTGGATACCCACCCCAAACTTCCCCCCAGACCACAATCCAGATCCAGGCAGTTTAAAGCAAAAGCGATTAACCCCCAGACTGATTGCTGGATCTTCCTACAGTTCTCAGACCAGGAGCTAGAGCCACTACTGACACTGCAAAATGGCTTCTGTGCAGCTTTCTTCAGCAGCTTTTTGCCCCCAGGGGAGGAAGCCACGTGTTCCCCAAATACTGGTCCCAAAGTTCATAGGGCACTAACCTCTCACTTTGTCCTAGGCATATCTGTGCTGATAATTCTGGAATCGCTACAGTTGCTGGTGTTCTGGGGTTCCACCAGCTGGCTGAAGGCCCGGCCGCCCTGGGGCTAAAACCGAAGACCTGGGCTTGGCTCTGAGGGCTGCTTGCTGTCGGTTCCCAGCACACTGTGCTGCCTGCTCTCAGAGCCCTTTGATGGTCGCTTCCTGCATGGCTGCTGTGCTGTCCTCAGCAGGAGGTTAGCTTCTCTGTGCCGTTCTGTGGGTACTGTGGCTCCAGAAGTTGTTCGGAGCTCCCTTTCACATTGTTTGAAATTTGTGTGGGGCAGAGCACATTGGAAATGCTGTTTCTCCATTTTTATTAATTTCTTTAATTTTTAGAATTTCAATTTTGTTAGTTGACAATTTCAGACTTGTTTTTTGAAGTTTTAAAATTGTATGACTAATTCAGTAATTTGTTTTTCTTTTGTTGATGAAAGCATTTCCCTAAATTTTTGGTATATTATCCAATTATTATAATTTTCTTTAAATTTTCTATCATTTTAATATTTTGACTAAATTCTTCAGAATTGTGTTGCTTAGTCTCCATGTATTTCTAAATTCATTTTAAAGTTCCTTCACTGAATATAATTTTATTACAAAAAGATTTGTAAATTACATGTTCAGTTAATCTTGGATTTTACATTTTTGGTGATATCTTTATGTCCTAATAAATGTTCACAGTTTGTAAAGGTATCATATATTTCAGAAGTATGTAAATCCCATTGTGTTCCTCTTCAGTAATGCTATTCCTATTTAAATAATCTACAGAGATCTATCATTTTTTATTTTTTCTTGAGTTTTATTCAGGTATTTAACTCCTTTATTGCTTTTCTTTTAGCTTGAGTTTCCTCATTCTGAAAGTTATGTTATTTATCAGTATTTATATATGCTTGTGATTTTATCTGTGGTTCCTTTAAGTATAATATAATTTCCTTATTTATCTCTTTTTATTTTCTCTAGATTTACCTTAGCATTATCTGAAATCATGATTTCTACTGAAGCCCTGTAGACTTTCTTTCAGTTCCTCATTTTAACTCTACGTGAATCTTTGTGTTTTATATGTTTCTTGTATATGCTGACAGATTTTACTTTCTAATCTATTCAGCTATTACTTCCCATTTATGGGTAAGTCAATCTCACTAATATCTACAATTATGATTGTTAATCATGCATTTATCTCCATCTTGTGCTCTTCCTTTCTTTGCTCCCCCCTCCATCTTTACTAATAAGAATTAAGTGGACAAGAGAGTTTTCCTGATTTAATACATGTAAAACAACCTGTTTCCTTTCCATTGCATTTCCATTCTTTTCCTAAACTCTGATCCCACTTTTATCTCTTTTTGCTTTCCTTTGAATTCCCTCATCCTATTCTTCCATCCAAAGTTCAAATTCAGTTTGTTTATAACTATTTCCTTATCTAACCTGTCTTCTCAGACTCTTCTGTATTCCTCCCTTGGTTCCATTCATTCCAATTCCTCTTTTGAGTTTAATGTATTTTTAAACTGAGATATTTTGTGTATCTATCTATCTATCTATCTATCTATCTATTGTGTGTAAAACCATTCCACACTTTTATAATGTCTTAAAATATATTATCCAGTCTTTTAATGGTGGTTTTCAGATAGTTTGGTAATTCTTAGATTATAGCTTCTTAGTCTATTTTAAAATGTCAGTTGTCTTATGTTAAATTTCTTTCAATTTCCTTTTATGTTCAAGCTTTTGGTTCTATTTAATATTTTCTGTCTTTTTGAGACATCATTTTATATCTGACCCATTCTAATTAATTTTTGGGTGATGTTTTCTTTTCTTAAAAAAATTTTTTTTGAGGGCAATTGGGGTTAAGTGACTTGCCCAAAGTCACATGGCTAGTAAGTGTTAAGTGTCTGAGGTCGGATTTGAACTCAGGTCCTCCTCACTCCAGGGCTGATGCTTGATTCACTGCACCACCTAGCTGCCATTGGGTGATATTTTTTCTCATATGGTTTTAGGTATCAAATTTCCTTGCTATTCTTTCTGTCCTGATTTTTTTCCCATTATGTATGCCTTAATTTTTTTTTTCTAGCTATTCCTGTAATTTATATGGACAGGTCATTTTTTGTTTCCTTTGAGGTTTTATTTGGACTTGTTGAGGGGTTTTATTTTCCTCAGTTTTACTTCTTGGGCATTTCTCAAACCAGGATATTTTCCCATGGTGTTAAGAGATTTTCCTGGGTTGCTCATCTCACTTACCTCAGTATCTAAATTTTTGGGGCCTGCACTTGAATCAGGCACTTTACCTGAATGACATGGGTTGGTCTACTTGAATCTGAGTGTAGTAGCCCAGATTGGATTCCTCTTTCAAGAGGTTTAATGACTGCTCTGGCTGGGATTCCCTCTTAGTATAAAGCTCTGGGACCTTGCTTAACTATAGGCTTTGCCTGTGGTCCTTCACTCTTGCTATTCTGCTGGACTCTCACTATAGGATTTAAGGACTTTTTGCATTGGGTTTTGCCTAGGGCATTTCTCCTGCTAGATTCTTAAAAAGACCTAGCCAGAACATTAAGAGGATGTTCTCTCTGGCTGGGACTTTCCAGCCACACATTTTGGGTAAGCTCTGGCTGGGCTCAGAATGAGTCCAAAGAGTAGAGTAAAGACAGACCGAGGAGGCTTCCTCGGTCTGTCTTTACTCTACTCTCAAGGTAGTTCTCTTTGGCCATGGTTTAGACAGGGGAATCTACAGGCAAATATTTTTATTTACATACAGAATGGTTAATTTCTAAGCCCCACTGGAGTGTTGGAGGATGGTGAGAGGAATTTGAACTCTTCTGCCTCCTATCATGTTGCCATGTTCCCTCAATCTCTAATCACCTCCTATTTTATGAGTATCAAAAAGAGGTGGAGCAACAAAGTGGCATGGGGGCTATCTGCTCCCCTGGGACTGATATTGATACTAGGATGTAGAATTATAACCTGAGCAAGCTCTTCTTTGCATGCTGTGCAGCAAAACCTGAGAGCTTTGTTATGATAATTAAATTGTGTCACTTCAATGTAAAAAGCAAACGGAGACAGAAAGTAAACAATATCATGGTAATGTAATTGGGAAGGCAAAACAACAGTTATCTTATATTCATCAGTGATTTTAAGAGCCTAGCCTAGTAGCAGGTGCTTAATTTGCTATTATGAAATTTTAGGTAAATTCACTGAAAGTCCTAGCAGATTGCTAGGCAAATTGTGTGATATTTTCTTGGTAGATTCATTCAGTCAAATTAACAAACATTTTTTGACTGTCTACTATGTTTGAAGTGTTGTGCAGTGGCAGTAACACAGAGATGAGTAAGTCATGGTCCCTGGCCCCATTTAGATTCCACTTATCACTCCCCACATGCTCTGTAGGCAGTTTGAGGATATCTTGAGTCATGAAAGGATATAGTTTTAGAAGAAATAGAAAAAAGTAATTATGTCCCTAAAGGTCATCACACATTTTTTCTGCTTTATTTTCCTTATCAGAAATACAATTCAATATAGTCAAATCATATCTGTTATAAGTGATCTAACCAATCAAATCACATATTTTAATATCATTTGGCACTGATCAAAAGTTACTTTATATATAATCAACAAAGGACTGTGTGGTGAAGAAGAAATGATAGATTATGATATTGTAATCTTTAAGTTAGCAACAACCAGGGAGGGAAACACTGGACAGTCCAGTGAAGACTCAGAGAATTTCAGTTTTGTAAGGAACTAAAGAAGTCTTCTAGTCCATCCCATGTCTGAAAAAAAACCTCTTCATTTCAACACACTAGAGTAACCATTCAGCCTTTACTTGTAGACCTCAGTTGAGGTGGAGTATACAGTGTCGCCACGTCATTCACTGCATTTTTGAATGGTTCTTATTGTTAGGAAGCTTTCCTTAAATCAAACCAAAATTTTTCTCTTTGCATCTTTTACCCTTTGATATTGATTCTGTGTGCTGAGATGAAACGGTATACATTTAATCACTTTTCAACATGATACTCCTTTAATTAAGGGAAGCTAACTACAATGACTCCTTCTTCCAAGTCTTTCACTTGCAAAATATTTCTAGTTCCTTTTATTGATCCTCATGTGGCATTGACTTAACTCCCTTCACCATTCTGGTTGTACACTTTGATGTAATCTACAGCTCATCAAAGTTCCTCTTAATACATGGTACCCAGAAGGAAACATAGCGGTCAATAATTTTTGACTATGGGGGAGTAACTGGCACCATTATCCCATTGTTTCTGTGAGTTTTGTTGCTTGTATTATATATCGATACATTTTTATGGAGTGCCATATTATTAACTCTTGTTAAGCTGAAAGTGAGCAAAAGAGTCGATTCTTTTATGACAATTACTTATTATAGAAAGGTTGAAATTGTTTTGTGCTTCATGTTTTCCCTTCTTCAACTCCTCAAAATGCTCAACTCATCCTCATCTTTTTCAAACTCCTATCTAGCCATACCTCTTCCATTTTGAGTTTATGAAGCTGATTTCTTGAAACAAAGTATAAGATTTTATATTTACCTCTATTAAATTTCATTGTTTCAGAGTTAACACACTTTTCTAGCCAACTAGACCTTTTGAATTCTAATTCTGTCCTCCAATGTTTTTAACTATCCCTCCTGACTCTGATACTCATATTCAAACTTGATACGGATGCCACCTATACCTTTATCTGTCATTGATAAAAATGTCCAATAACACAGATGACTGACACTTTTCATCAGAGACTTCTTTCCCAATTGACATTGAATCATTCACCGAATAACTTATTTTTCCATTGGCAAAATGGTCTTGAAGCCATCTAATTATCCCTATTGTATAGCCCATTGGTAACAAACTCAAGTAGAAACAGGTCACTAAACCATGCATTAATATCATTGTAAGGCACATATTGATTTAGAAAACCATATATTAATTACATATCACATTATCTATTATTGTATTTATTGTATGTTGAATATTTTCTTATTACATCTTTATATATTTGGACCACACTGACCTCCAGTTTATGTTATATCTCTACAAATTTTCTACAAGAATAGCATGAAATATTTTATCTGATGCTTTGCCAAATTCCATATGAAATTTCAACAAGACGTGTCCCATTTATGAAAACAGGTTTCAAAAATTTCTGAGAAATATAGGCCTGACCTCATGGCCTATATTGAGAGTTATAGAAAAAAAAAAGTGGGTGTTGATTACTAGATCTACATGAAATAGCAATGCTGTACAGGTATCAAGAAAGCTCTTGTTCATCTCTATGGTCCTGAGATCCCTTAAACTCTGACCTAAGGGAGCATAACAAGAGAAGCCAGAGAAGACTAGGATCACAAGACATAAGTGAGTCATTGTTCTCAAAGCCACACTGATGAAAGAATACTATCAGATAAGGGAAATTATAATGAGGGGTAGGTGCCCTGGTACAAAGTGAATATTTAAATAAATGGAACAACAGATAGAAAGGGAAAAGGGGATTCTTGGGAGGACAAGGAAGAATTGCTATTAAAATCAGAACTCTAGGGTGGCTAGGTGGCACAGTGAGTAGAGCGCCGGCCCTGGAGTCAGAAGGACCTGAGTTCGGATCTGGCCTCAGACACTTAACTCACACATAAACAAAAACCTAGCTGTGTGACCTTGGGCAAGTTACTTAACCCCAAATGCCCTCCAAAAAAAAAATCAGAACTCTTTTTATGGCTTTATTTGGCACAGTTAGTACCCCAACTTCCCTACTCGCCCCCATGCATGGGACTATAGGATAATTTGATAAAGGAGGAGAGGTTGGTTTTCTCCCCTCTTCCCAGCTTACTATATGTCACAGATTATAGAATGTAATAATAGATAATGAAGTTTTAATATTTTAACAATGTATTAATATGGTGTTATCCCTTTATGAAATATGAACAGCAATTCTCTCCAAATTAGAGGAGGCAAGACCAATAGGTTAGAATATAGGTCATGTCATGCAGGGTTTTAAATATTCAAGTACTGGAAACAGCTGACAGTTTGGCAGTTTGAAAAGAGAGCCAGCAGTTAGGGAAGAATCCAGATTTGTGCTCCTTGGTGGAAGAAGGGGATTTTACTTCCAGTAACACTAGCCATGCATTCTAGCAGCTGATTAACCTAGGTAAGAGAGATCCTGCACCTGAAGAACAGCATTGAAAAGACTCCACAGGAGACAAGGGACTATGAAGGCCTGTAACAATTGAGGAGTGAGTAGCTTTGGCCACATGTGTATCCTTTGTGCGTTCTCTTTACTATCACTTTAATCTAAGTTGTACATACTCTTCCCATGGGTGCCGTGTGTAGTTCAGGGAGAGTTGACTCTGGGCTTCTGGAGGGAATATTTTATAGCTATTGTTCTTACAATGCCATTTTAGGGAATGTCTTACCTAATTATATCTATTGGCTTACTATTAAAAAGAAACAAACTGTTGGGGGCTAATTAGTAATAGTAGGAGGAATAGCTGCATATAATATACCCTGCTAAGGTAGTATTCCAACTCTGTGACCCAAATTGCTAATATGAGAGCAATTTTAGGAAATTTCATTGAGGGAATCCTGAATAAAATTATAGATATAGTTCTAAAATTATAGATCTAGCATTAAAAAGGAGTATAGAAAGTACCTACACTAAATAAGTTATACTAGTTTTGTGTTTCGTGCCCCAGGGTTTTTTTGGTACTAGTTACTCAAGCAGAGGTAAGTTTCTATCACACAGGATGGCTGCCATAGAGAGAGGTAATAGCCATTAAGACCAAAGCTATGGCTTATGGAAGGGCTGGGCATTCCCTGGTTGTATATTCCTTAAAAAGTTAGCTGCTAATTTCCACACTACGTATAAACAAAATGACAAATTTGTTCTCTTTCTTTGTAGAGAATATGTGCGTGTCAGCAGACATTCCTTCTAGGATGCATCCCCCTAAATCCCAGAGTTAAAAATCTTAGAGCTAAAACAGACTTTAGAAATCACCTGTTCCAAACCCATTATTTTATAAATGAGAAAACTGAGACCCAAAGAGCATGATTAATTTCACAAAGTCACAGAGAGAGTAAGTAGAAAGAGTTGGGATTCAAACTAGGTCCTCTGTTCTTGATACCTCTATTTCCCCTGGTCCTTATCCTCCAAAGGACTTTGGATTAGTTATAAAGGTTTTAGAGAGTACTCTCTTAACATTACATCTCTTTCTGTATCCCTCTTCCCACTAGGAAATTTACTTTCTAATAGAGGAATTTCTAAGGTGCCTCCTAATCTTATCCCTAAAGATTTAGATGAAAGGCAGCAAAGAAAACAGTTTCTATCAAGAATTTCTGCCCTAAATCACTGATAAAAACCTTCAGCTATCCTCCTTTCCTACTTGTTCATATGGTTGGTGCTAGTATTGTCTTTGCTATGCCTTTCTGATCTAAGGAGCTCACCTTAACGTGAACTTCTCCCCTCCTTGAAAGATTTAGGGAAGCATTTTCTTACAAATCCTTTCCCAAAATACATGACAAGGATGGCCTCTCTCACAAAATTGTAATTCATGAGGAAACAGAACAAGGAGAGATTTGAATCAATGAATGTTCCAAGCTTTGGTTGGAAGAGGTTTCAATGGGTTCCTTGTGATGATGGGGCATGTCTTTGCTAATATCATTATGTAACCTGTCAGAAATGAAATTGCATGTCAGGAAAAGGTGCACAATCCTATAAATAATTAGTATTTCCATTTTCTAAAGCAAATTGATAAATCTCAGTTTTTGCTCAGCCCTTTCAGTCCAAGGTGTTTCATCAGACTCGATGGTCTAATTCAATTTATTAATTTAAGTCTCATTTAATAATGTCCCCCTCCCCACACCACTGAACTGAATCTTACAGGCTGCCAGCAAAAGGCTGAGATTCCTTTATGATAATTAGAGTTTCTTATTATAGAAAGGTTGAAACTGTTTTGTCCTTCATATTTCTTTCTCCTTCAATTCCTCCTCAAAATGTTCTAATTACATGTTGGCTTACTGTCATAGAAATGAGTGCTGAAAAATCCTAACCTTAAGCCTTTATTTAAAATAAAAATTGATTATTTATATCAAACATACTGGTTTAACCTTGACTTCAGATAGCAATGGGTACTTTGGTCTCTTACCTCATAGATTGATTTTTAAAGACTAATCTTCATAACCCTTTCCAGATTTCAGGGTAGTCAAATACCATATTGAAAAACCTTACTTCTTACCCTCTCTACACTTAGAGTTCCAATACACAAGGTGCAATATAATTCAAAGAGTACATTGGAGACTTCACATGTAGAACTTTCCGCATTCTACCCTGCAATTGAATTATTTGTGCATATGCCTCATAGCCTATGCTAGACAGTATTTTGTCTACCTTGGCATCCCTTACAGTGCATGCAATTAATAGATGTTCCAGAGATATGTTGAGTGGAGCTCATGAGTTCTAGTTATAGCCCATCATGGTAGGCCTAAAGACAATCCACTTATCCTTTCTGTGTTTCAGCTTACTCATATCTAAAATGGACATAATGATATTTGTCCTAACCACCCCTCAGTTAGAACAAATGAGTTCATTCATGCCATAGCAGTAAAACTATTTTGAAAATTAGAAGGTGCTTTTCAATTGATTGCCTACTAATATATTTAATTAAGCAGGAATTTATTGTGTCTTTTAAGTGCAACCCTCCCCCGCAAAAAAACTTGGCACTGAGATACATAAAGAAACGACCGATGCTGGTACCTTCAACAGAGATTATAGTCTAATTGAAATCTCTCATACACACACCATGTATATATATATACCATGACAGGTAGTGAATAAAACAATTTGGAATAGGAAGCACTGCACCATACCCTTCAGATGACAGAGCTGTTTGCTATGCCTCTCTCTATGTCCAGCTACTCTACTTATTGTTGGCCCTACCTAAATCTTTGCTATGCCAACTTGAGACAGAAAGCTATATAAAGCTATGTATAGACTTTGAGAGCTACATAAGGTATGCAAAATCCTATGAGAGTAGAATAGATTTTCTTAATCTTTTTGGCATCATGAATTCCCTTTGTGGAATCTAATAAAATTATGGATCCCTTCTCAGAATAATGTTTTTAAATGAATAAGATGAAGTACAGAAGATTGCAAAGGAAGCTACTTAGATTGAAATACAGTTATCAAAACATATAAAAAATATGCACAACCCCCAGGTTAAGAATCCCTGGGTTAAAGGAGAAAGACATTATTTCTGGTTGGAAAGGATCAGTGAGATTTAATGGATGTAATATTTATGGTAGAGACTGAAGAACAGATATAATTGTCTGTTACAATTATAACAGACAAACTTAGAAGAGTGCAAAAGTAACAGTCTGATAATGGCCATGGAAGTGGAAACATTTGGGAAATAGTAGAAAGAGCAGTGTTATAAGAATATGTGAAGGAGAATGGTATAAGATAAGATCAGAAAAATGGATTGGTGTAGGGATTTGGAGTACCTTGAGTACTAGGTTAATAAGTCTGAATTATATTTAGAGGGCAGTGGGGAATCTGCTGATTTTTTAGTAGTAGTGTGATTTGATAAAATCTGTGAGTAAGGAACATTATGTTCCATAGCAGTGTATTGGGTATCTTAGAAGGGGAAGGGAAAAATGTTTATTAAGCACCTACTAGGTGCCTACTAGGTGCTATGCACTTTGAAAATATTATTTCATTTGATGAGATTAGAGGACAGGGAAGCTAAAAAGCAAACAATCAGGAGACTATTATAAAATTCAGTGTAAGAAGTTATGCAAGAAGTCTGACTGAACAAGAACAAGAAACAACAAGAAGTCATAAGGGTTTGGACTGGTATGATGGTGGTGGGGATAAAAAAAGAAAGAGGTGAGAGATGTTGTGAAAGTAGAATCAATAGGACTTGGCAGACTTATGAGGGCTGCAAGGAAGGGAAGAGTAAAAAAAAATGATTTTGATATTTTGACCCTAGTTGGCTTAGAGAATGGTTGTGCCTCTGATAAACACCAGGAAGTCAAGAAAAAAATCAATTTAGACAGAAAAATGGTGAATTATATTTTGGACATGTTGCTTTTGAGATGCCAGAGGGACATCTGTTTGGAAATGTCCAGCAGTGGACTTTCTGCCAAGATGGTTGCTGGAATGAAGGCAAGTAGCCCAGATCCCACACTTACTTTAGCAAAAATCTAAAAATATCATCAGATTGAATAATGATCAAGAAACCAAATTTTCAACTACAGTAAGTGACTTCTACCAAAAAAGCTCATAAAAAGTCAGCCAAAAGCCCACAGACAATAGGGAAGAGGTCTCTACAGAAAAGCTGTCTGGGGGGGGCGGGGTGACTAGGTGGCACATTGAGTAAGAGTGCTGGCCCCAAAGTTGGGACAACTGGGGATCTGATCTGGCGTCAGAAAATGAGCACCCACATATAAATAATGACTGGCCATGTAACCTTGAGCAAGTTACTTAACCCCAATTGCTTAAAATAAAAAACAAAAAACAGCTGTCCCCAGACAAACAAGCTTCCTGAGAAGACTCCAGGATGACCAGAAAGCCATGGTAGGAAATTTAGGAATATCATTACCCAGTGTAGTATACCTGTGCACATGATGGTAGTGTTCAGATTGGGATAACCCATATCCACTGACTCTTAAGTTCACAGGCCTTTGTCCTAAGACACCAGAAGGGTTCATGAAGATCCAGTGCTCAAACCTTAAAGATTCTGGTTTAGGAGGTGAAGGCCAACACAGCAACCAAGTGAAGTATGTCTAGGCCAAGTAGGACAAAGTATCCCATCCAAATGAGCAGCAAGAGGCAGAAGCTGGCACTGACATAAAGCCCTAATTTACCAACTAAGGCTGGAGAGGTGAATAAACAAGAAGATACAAGAATAAACAAGATATTATAAAATTACAATAAATTTAAAAATATCCCCAAATTCAACCCACAAGAATAGAATAGTCCAGGGGCGGCTAGGTGGCGCAATGAGTAGAGCGTCGGCCCTGGTGTCAGAAGGACCTGAGTTCGGATCCGACCTCAGACACTTAGCGCACACACACACAAAAACCTAGCCGTGTGACTTTGGGCAAGTTACTTAACCCCAATTGCCCTCCAAAAAGCAAAAAAAAAAAAAAAAAAAAAAAGAATAGAATAGTCCATAAACACTCTAAGTAGAGATTGAATAGGGGGAAAAATGAGAATCACAAGAATACCTAGAAGAAATAAAGCAACAGATAAAGTATGACATAAAAGCTTTGGAGGAAAAATTGGAAAAGGAATAAATAATTCAGAACAGAAAGTTATAAATTTTATTCAAGTAACAGCATGCTGAAAATTAGAAGAGACCAAAGAGAAATAAATAACTATATGAAACAGCAAGGAATATTGGAATAGGATCAAGGGATTCAAAAAAAGTAAAAAGAAAATATAGTTAATCTATTACGTCTCCCCACCTTCGCCCCGCAACAAAATAATCCCAAACCTGGCCTGGAAAACAAGTGAAGAAGAGAGAATTTCAGAATCATTAAGCTCCCTGAAATTCATGATTTAAAAAAAATCGACACTATTTTTCAAGAAACCATAAATGAAACCTGTCCAAATCTATTAGAATCAGAGGACAAAGTGAGAATAGAAAGAACACTAACTTTTAACTGAAAGAAATTCTAAAAGGAAAGTCCTGGTGGTGTCAGAGTTAATAGGGTTTTTATGTCTAAGGCCATAAGCAGTCAGAAAGAGGTAAAATACCAAGGAACAGGGCAGAGTCAAGATGACTGAGGGAAGTTGCCTGAGCTCTCCCCAGTTTCCCTTGGAAACAATGTTAAATCTAGCCTCTAAAGAGATTCTGGAGCAATAGAACCCACAAAGAAATGGGGTGAAACAATTTTCCAGCTTAAGATAACTTAAGAGGACTTCAGGAAACGTCTGTCTCACTTGAGCCAAAGGGGAGTGCAGCCCAGCACAGATGCTGTCTGAGCAAACCAGCATAGGCTTTTAGCATCTTAGATCTCTTAGCACAGATCAGCAACTGAGGCCTCTTGGTCCTGGCTCAGCAGGCCAGGAGTGAGGCCTTCAGCACCATTGAGGAAAGCAAATTGTAAGCCCCAGTACCCTGTCACAACAGGTGCAACTAGGCTGACCCACCCCCAGTGCAGTGGAAAACCCACAAGCATTGAGGCCTCAGGCCCCAGCTCCCCTGCTCTGCGCCCCCTCCCACCCCCCACCCCTCGAGCAAAAGAAGCTTGGGACACTGCCCCCCATGTACCAGGAGCAGGGCTCAATTTTAAAAGTCACAAAATAGGCTGAAAAAATGAGTAACAAGCAGAAAAGAACCCTGTCCATAGCAAGCTACTATAGTGACAGGGAAGATCAAAACACAAGCTCAGAAGAGAACAACAATGTCAAAATGCCTACATGTGAAGCTTCAAAGGGGAATATGAATTGGTCTCAAGCCCAGAAAGTCTTCTTGGAAGATCTAAGAAAGAATTTTAAAAATCAAGTAAGAGGAATAGAAGAAAAATTGGGAAAAGAAATGAGAGATATACAGGAGAATTATGAAAAAGAGTCAATAGTTTGGAAAACAAAGCACAAGAATTGGCTAAAAATACCAAACTCCTTAAAAAATAGAATTGGCTAAATGGGGAAAAATTCACTGAAGGAAACAACTTATTTAAAAGTGGAACTGACCAAATAGAAAAGGAGGCACAAAAACTAACTGAAGAAAATAATTCCTGAAAACTCAGAATTGGGCAAGTGTAGTGGCAACATCACCAGTATACCCAGGATGGCTGCTGGTACAGGTTGTTAAATCTGCTTTACTAGGAAAAATAGCTGTTCAAGGGGTCAATAATCTTTTTTTTAATTACATACATTACTTCAGGGGAAAAATTAGCACCCTGAACTTGAGAGAAAATCTGAACAAAGAAAAAAGAGAAATACAAGCAGAGAAATAAAAACCAACAGACAGAGCTTCTGATGTCTGAGAAATTAGCACACATCAACAGAGAGTTCCAACTGTCTGACCAAGGCAATATATACATAGTTGCCAGAGAGAGAAGCACCACTATCTGGGTTTTTCAAAGCTGGGGGCCTCCTTGACAGCTATCCAGAGTCTCATCTGGTCAAATCACAAGAACACTGTTGCAATGAGTGATCCCCAAAGCAAAATGCTAATCTCAGAACATATGTAACTTTTTTAGAGCCAGAGGATATCACAACTTTCTTCACCCACTGCCTAATTAGAAATCAACAAAAGGTGTGGACCTTCCTGAAAAACAAGCCTGCCCTAAGCAAGTTTCCCTTAATGGGCTCCATATGAAACCTATTAATGGGTGGGAACATATTGTTTACCATTAACTTTATAGCAAGTGAAAGCTAATGACTCTATGAGACATCAAGAATCAGTCAAACAAAATCAAAAGAATGAAAAGTAGAAGAAAATGCAAAATACCCCATTGGAACTACAACTGACCTGGAAAATAGATCCAGGAGATAATTTAAGAATTATTGGACTACCTGAAGGCCATGTTAAAAAAACATCTTGGAAAACATCTTTCAAGAAATTATCAAATAAAAATGCCCTGAGGTCCTAGAACCAGAAGGTAAATATAGTCATTGGAAGAATCCACTGATCACCTCTTGAAAGAGATCCCAAAACGAAAACTCCAAGGAATATTGGAGCCAAGTTCCAGAATTATCAGGTCAAGGAGAAAATACTGCAAGCAACCAGAAAGAAACAATTTGAATATGGTGGAGCCATAGTCAGGATTACCCAGGATTTAGCAGCTTCTACATGAAAGGTTCAGAGGGTTGGTAATATGATATTCTAGAAGACAAAGGAACTTGGATTACAACAAAAAATTAACTACCCAGGAAAATTGAGCATGATATTTCAGGGGAAAAGATAGAAATTCAGTGAAATAGAGGATTTCCAAACCATCTTGATGA
The DNA here is from genome assembly GCA_011680675.1 of Gymnobelideus leadbeateri. Taxonomy (NCBI): domain Eukaryota; kingdom Metazoa; phylum Chordata; class Mammalia; order Diprotodontia; family Petauridae; genus Gymnobelideus; species Gymnobelideus leadbeateri. The sequence goes on along the minus strand of WOXC01000027.1, from coordinate 62,735 downwards.
AAAGAACAACCAAGCTGGAGAGGAAATTCAATTTTCAAATACAAGATTAAAGAGAAGAATAAAAAGGTAAACAGGAAAGAAAAACAACCACGTTATTCAATAAAATTAAATTATTCACATCCCTGCTTGGGAAGATGATACTTGTAAGTCTTGAGAATTGTATCCCTATTCAGTCAATTAGAAGCAGTATACATAGGCAGAGAGTATGGATAGAATTTGACATTGATGTGATGATGTAAAAAATTAAGAGGTAAAAAAGAAGATTGAAAGAGAGAATAGAAAAGAAGTAGGTAGAATACATGAAGAGGTACAAAAGACCTAATATAGTAGAGTGAAACAGGGGAGAGTGAGTGGTGAGCATTGTTTGAACCTTATTCTCGTCAGGTTTGGCTCAAAGAGGGAATAATATACACACTCAGTTGGACATAGACATTTATCTTAGTCTATAGGGAAGGAGGAGGGGAAAGGAAAAAGAGAAAGGAAAGAGAGGGCTGATAGAGCGAAAGAGAAAATTAGAAAAGAAAAGGGAGGGATAGAAGGGGGGGCAGATTGAGGGAGGTGATTGTCAGAACCAAAAGAGTGATGAGGCAGGACAAGGTAAAAGGAGAAAGAAAAGGATAAATCAGAGAAGAAATAGAACAGAGGTTATTACACAGTAATCATAACTGTGAATGTAAATAGAATGAACTCTCCCATAAAAAAGAAAGAGATAGCATAGTGGATTAAAACCCAGAATGCTACAATATATTATTTATAAGAAACACATTTGAAGTACAGAAATATGCACAAAGTAGAGGTAAAAAGACTGGATCAGAATATATTGTGCTTCAACTGAAGTAAAAAAAAAAAAAGAAGAGGGGGGTATCCATCCTGATCTTAGACAAAGCAAAAGCAAAAATAGATCTAATTAAGAGATGTAAGGAAGGAAAATACATCTTGCTAAAAGGTATCATAGACAATTACGTAATATCAATATTAAACATATATGCTCCAAGTGGTATAGCATCCAAATTCTTGGAGAAGTTGAGTTAAAGGAAGAAATAGACAGAAAAGCTATTCTAGTGGGGGACCTCAACCTCCCCATCTCAAAAATAGAAAAAATCTAACCATAAAATAAATAAGAAAGTTAAGGAGTAAATAGAATTTTATAAATGTTCACTGGAAAAAAATTGAATGAAGATAGAAAGGAATATGCCTTTTTCTCAGTGGTATCTGACACTTACACAAAATTGCCCATGTATTAGGGCATAAACTCTCAATCAAATAATAAAATGCAAAAAGATAGAAATATTAAATGCATCCTTTTTAGATCATGATTCAACAAAAAATTATGTGTAATAAAGGGCCATGGAAAGATAAGCTCAAAACTAATTGAAAACTGAATAATCTAATCATAAAGAATGAAAGAGTCAAACAACAAACCATGGAAACAATAAACAATTTCATCAAAGAGGATGACAATAATGAGACAACATACAAAAACTTATGGGACACAGCTACAGCAGTTCTCGAGGGAAATTTTACATCTCTAAATGCTTACATGAATACAATAGAGAAAGAAGAGATCAACAAATTGGGCATGCAGCTAAAAAAAAAGCTAGAATAAGAACAAATTCAAAATCTCCAATTAAATACCAAATTAGCAATTCTAAAAATCAAAGATGAGATTAATAAAACTGAAAACAAGAAAGTTATTGAACTAATAAATAAATCTTAAGCTGGTTTTATTAAGATAAACAAACAGATAAACGTTTGGTTAATTTGATTAAAAAAAGAAAGAAGAAAACCAACTTACCAGCATCAAAAATTACAATGTTGAATTCACCACCAGTGAAGAGGAAATTAAAGCAATGATTAAGACTTTTTTCACAGCAGTATGCCAATAAAACTGACAATCTTAGTAAAATGGAGGAATGTTTACAAAAGTATAAATTGCCAGATTAACATAAGAGGAAATAAAATACTTAACCCCATTTTAGAAAAAGAAATTGAACAAGCCATCAATCAATTCCCTAAAAAAAAAAATCTCCAGGGCCAGATGGATTTACAAGTGAATTCTACCAAACATATAAATAAAAATTAATTACAATACTATATAAACTATTTGGAAAAATAGGTAAAGAAGGAGTCCTACCAAATTTCTTTTATGGCACAAATATGTGCTGATACCTAAACCAGGAAGAGTCTAAAGAGAGAAAGAAAATTATAGACCAATTTCCCTAATCAATATGATGCAAAAATTTTAAATGAATCATTAGCAAAGAGATTATAGCAATTTGTCATGAAGATAATACAATATGACCAGGTGGAATTTATACCAGAAATGCAGAATTGGTTCAATATTAATAAAACTATCAACATAATTGATCATATTAATAACAAATCTCACAGAAATCATATGATCTCAACAGCTGTGGAAAAAGCTTTTGTCAAAATATAGCACCTATTATTCCTATTAAAAACACTAGAGAGCATAGGAATAAATGTAGTTTTCCTTAAATAGATACATATTATCCATCTAAAAGCATCAACAAACATATGCAAAGGGGATAAGCTAGAAGCCTTCCCAATACAATCGGGGGTGATATAAAGATTCCCATTATCTCCACTGTTAGTCAATATTGTAAAATAAAATTTAAGCTGGGAGCTATATTTTTAACTTCCATCCATCCCTACAAAGGAAGTTATTGGCTGGAGAATTAAATGAACTGGCAATTTGGCAAAAATGCTTTCAATTTGTCATATAGGCTGAAATTCAAGGTGGCCAGAATACTACTATGATTTCAGTGAACTATATAGGAGAATTTGCCTCTTTTGGAAAGCCATAGTAACACAAAAGCTCAAAATGGGAAAAATATGATGGTATAGGGGCTGCTAGGTGGCGCAGTGAGTAGAGCGCTGGCCCCGGAGTCAGAAGGACCTGAGTTCAGTTCCCCGCCTCAGACACTTAACACTCACAAACAAAACCTAGCTGTGTGACCTTGGGCAAGTTACTTAACCCCAATTGCCCTCCAAAAAGCAAAAAAAAAAAAATATATGATGGTATATCTCTTCATATCTATGCCTGTGTAATAATAATTATAAATAGCATTAATATAGTATGTCAAGGTTTATAAAATTATCTATATATGTTATTTTCTTTGGTCTTCACAACAACCTTGTGAAATAGAAGCTATTTTATCCATTTAATAGATAAGGAAATATATAAATAACTGAGTCAAATTTATAAGAATGTAAGTCATTCCCCAATTGATAAATGGTCAAAGAATACAAATAGACAGTTTTCATATGATGAAATTAAAGCTATCTATAGTCACATGGAAAATGCTCTAAATAATTATTGATTAGAGAAATGCAAATTAATAGAACTCTGAAGTACCATCTCACACCTCTCAGATTGATGAATATGACAGAAAAAGTAAATGATAAATGTTGGAGAAGTGGGAAAATTGGGACACTGACATATTGTTGGTGGTTTTGTGAACTGATCCAACAATTCTGTAGTGCAATTTGGAGCTATGCCAAAAGGTCTCTAAAACTATGCATACCCATTGATCAGGCAATACCACTATTAGGTCTGTATCCTAAAGAGACCATAAAAAAGGAAAAGAACCTATTTGTCTCAAAATATTTATAGCAGTGCTTTTTGTGGTGGCAAAATTTTGGAAATTGTGGTGATGCCCATCAATTGGGGAATGGCTGAACAATTGTGGTGTATTGATGCAATGGAATATTATTGTTTCATAAGAAATGACGAGCAGGCAGATTTCAGAAAAACCTGGAAAGACTTACATGAACTCATTCTTAGTGAAGTGAGCAGAATGAGGAGAACATTGTACACAATAACAGCAATGTTGTGTGATGATCAACTATGAAAGATTTAGCTCTTTTCAACAATGCAATGATCTAAGACAATTCCCAAAGACTCATAATGGAAAAAGTCAATTTTAACAATAAGAGAAGAAAAATGGAAAGAATTAGAATAGGCAATGAGGAAAGAAAACTCTCACTCTTTGCAGATAATATTATGGTATGCTTAGAGAATCCTAGAGAATTAAAAAAAATCCTACTTGAAATAATTAACAACTTTAGCAAAGTTGTGGGGCATAAAATAAACCCACACAAATCATCAGCATTTCTATATATTACCAACAAAACTCAGCAGCAAGAGATAGAAAGAGAAATTCCAACTAAAGTAAATGTAGACAATGTAAAATACTTGGGAATCTACCTGCCAAGACAAGCCTAGGAACTATATGAACACAATTGTAAAGCACTTTTCACTCAAAGTCAGAACTAAGAATTGAAAAAATATCAATTGCTCATGGGTAAGCTGAGCTAATATAATAAAAATAACAATTCTATTTAAATTAATTTACTTATTCAGGACCATACCAAGCTACCAAAATTATTTTATAGACATAGAACAAATAATAACAAAATCCATCTGGAAGAATAAAAGGTTAAGAATATCAGGTGAATTAATGAAAAAAGTGCAAAGACAGGTGTCCTAGCTATACTAGATCTAAAGCTATACTACAAGGTGGCAATCATCAAAACTGTTTTGTGATGGTTAAGAAAATAGTGTGGTGGATCAGTGGGATAGGCTAGATACACAAGACACAGTAGTCAATGACTATAGTAATCTACTGTTTGACAAACCCAAAGATTCCAGCTTCTGGAATGAGAATTCAGTATTTGAAATAAAACTGCTGGGAAAACTGGAAAATAGTATGGCAGAAACTGGGCATAGACCGATAAATTGGGCTCTATAGGAACATCCAGCTTTATAAAATTCTGAGTTGATAAATGTTTGGACCAATGTGACTGAGGCTTATATCAGAAATTGACAATTTATTTTAACATTTATTAAATACCTACTACATGCAGGTTCTATGCTAGGGTACTGGAAGAATAATGATAAAAAGACAGTTGTTTTGTTGAATATTTATTAACTAAATATATTATCTCATTTGGTCTTCAAAATTTCATGTCCATCCCTACATAGCACCATGAGGAAGAAGGATTCAATGTAGCATAATTCACTCTCCTCATGTTCAAGGAATTTATAATACAGTTGCTATGCAAAGAAATGAAGAAGAAGGAGCTGACTAGTTTTCCTCTAAGTCAGTGGACCATGTAGAAACTCTGGGAGACTGACTTCAAACTATGCATTAACTGACAGTCAATTTGAGACCCCCTGATTAGCTGTTGAACTTTAACTTTGTGAATATGTTAAAGAGATTGTTCCCCTTTCCTCCATCCCAGTAAAACAAAGACCTGGTATCCTGTGTTCATTCCTAAACTCCATATTTATGAAGGACATTGATAGGGTGGAGACTATATAGAGGACGGCAACCAGGATGGCAAAAGGCCTTCAGATCATAAAATAAGATTCTGCAGAGGACTTAGTAATGTTTAGCTTGGAAAAGAGAAGATGGGTTGGTAGGGCATGAAATGTGTAATTAAGTATTTGAAGGGTTGTAACGTGGAAGTGAGATGAGATATGTTTTGCTGGGCCAAAGAGGGCAGAGCTAGGATTACTAGGTAGAAGTTTTGAAAAGATAAATTTTGGCTTGATGTATGTAAAAACTTGCCAACAATGATAGTTTTGCAAAGGGCATTGGACTGAATCAGGAATCGGTGTGTTTCCTCCCTCCTCCTCTCTCCACAAACTGGATCTCTTTTGGTCAAAGCTGAATGACCACTTTTGGGGGATGTTCCAGAGGGCCTGTAAGTGCCACAGTGGATGAGCATTGGACCTGGAGTCAGAAAGACTGGGGTTCAAATCCTTCCTCAGATACTAAGTAGCTACATATTCCTGGGAAATTCACCTTAACCTCTTAACCTCAATTTCATTATCTATCAAATGGGGGAAATTGCATCTACTTCACAGGGTTGTTGTGAAGACCAAAGAAGATAACATATAGATAACTTTATAAACCTTGATGTGCTATATTAATGCTGTCTCATTATTATTACTCAAATATAAATTTGAAGAGATGTACCATCATGTATCCCCACTTAGAGCTTTTGTGTTTCTATGGTTCTCTGAAAGAGGCAAATTCTATATAGTTTGCTAAAATAACAGTAGTATCCTGGCCACCTTGAATTTCAGCCTATATGGCAAATTGAAGGCAGTTTTGCCAAATTGCCAGTTCATTTAATTCTCCAGCCGATAATTGCCTTTGTAGGGATGGATGGAAGTTAAAAAATAGCTTCCAACTTAAACTTTATTTTGTTTTTCATTTATGAGTGCACAGTGACTGACAGAGTAACTATCTGAGTCATAAAAGCAGATAACATTAGCAGTGAAGTTTGACAATGTTGTTTAAAATCCCAATTTTAAAGGGAACAGAGGGGAAAAATAAGACAATCCAAACACTTCTGCTCTCACAGTTACAGGATGAAAATTGCTTTTCTTCCCTCTATTTAGACACATTTGCTAGTGTTGGAAAGCTCGACCTTTTCAAAATGACTTATGTACTGGAAAGAGAACTTGTGAGCAGGGATAAATTAGTATAGTTATTGCCAAAGTAGGTACCTGATGTGGCCCTTGGGTTATATGATGTGATGGTGCAGTGATTTGAATCCTCACAAATCTGTAAGGTGAATGGAAGAGTGGTCAGCCAAAATATTCATTGGATGCTATTCACATATTATTATTGAATATCTCTAGGGTTAGGGAAGACAACCAAATGCCAGCATAGTTAAAAGATCCTGTTGGTGAGAGAAAGGCTTCTTTAAGAAAGGGCTAGATTTACAAGTAGGCAGAACATTGTTGTTTCTGGATCACTCTGAAGGTTTTCTTCCCAAAATATCTACACTTGTTCACTAATGCAATCTTAAGCTACATTAATGGAAGAATAGTGTCTGGTCAAGGGAGGTAAGAATTTCATTGGATTTTGTACAGGTCAGATCACATCTGTACTATCATGTTCAGTTTTAGATAACACCATTAAAAATACATATTACAGAACTATATTGTGTCCACAGAAAAGCAGCCAGAATGGTAGAAAACCTGGTAATTGTGCCCTATTCAAAATTGTGGAAAGAAATGGGAAATGTTTAGCCTTGAGGAGACGTAGGCATGATTATGGCCCAGATTTTTTTCAGAACTGCCAAGTGGAATAGGGATTAGTCTTATTCTATGGTACTTTAGAAGGTAAAACTTGTAATAGGGGGCTAAATTTAGAGATAATAGATTTTGGCTAAACATTGTAGCAGCAAGCACCCCAATATCCCCAGGGTGGCTGCCAACACAGGTTCTTAGATCTGCTTTTCTAAAGGAAAGCAACTTAAAATGGGTTAACAAGCTTACTTTAATCAATCAAACATATATCTTTTACCTAGTTCAGGGGGAAAAGATCAGCACCCCGAATTTCAGAGTACACAGAGAGAAGTTACAAGACAGAGAAACAAACAGATCAAGCATACAGACTTCCAAACTGTCCAACCATTACATCCATACCAAATCACAGTTACCAGAGAGGGAAGCATCAACATCTGGGTTTTCAAAGCCAGGGGGCTCTCAATGGCTGCCCAGAGTCACATCTGGTCAAATCACACAACATTTCTCAAAGTGAGCCCCAAAGCAAAGCCTCCCATCAGGGATTATATAGCCTTCTCCTGGGTCAGAGAATGTAACCACCCTCTTGAACCACTGCCCAATCACACAGAATCAAGGTGTGGGCATTCCTGAAAACCAAGCCTCCTGCCACAGGCTCCATGTGACCACATTCAGCCTATTAGGGGGCAGAGTATATTTTCAAAATCAAGGAAGGTTCTCAGAGTCTCTTAAGCCTATCAAAGGGCCTAGGGGCAGGGAAGAGCTTTAAATTTGCATTTCTATTACAAACATATAGAAGATTGCATTAAGAATTAGAGCTTTCAGGGGCGGCTAGGTGGCGCAGTGAATAGAGCGCCGGCCTTGGAGTTTGGATGACCCGAGATCAGATCCGGCCTCAGAAAATGAGCACCCATGCATAAATAATGACTAGCCATGTAACCTTGAGCAAGTTACTTAACCCCAATTGCTTTAAAAAAAAAAAAAAGAATTAGAGCTTTCCTAAAATTAAATGGAGTGACTCAGAGCATCCTGAGTTCTTGTCACTAAATGTATTTAAGCAGAGGCTTCATAACTATCAGGAGGTAATATGGACAAGATTTTTATAATGACAGGGAACTGAGCCAATTGACCTCAAAATTCCTTTCCACCTCTCAGATATTATGATATTCACATATTATGATGTGGAGAATGGAGGAATAATTGATCTAAATACTTAGTCTGATGAATTCCTAAGGGAGAATCTCTGAATACAGGATAGGGAAAGAAGAGAAATAGGAAAGATTTCTTTGTGATTCTACCATGTGAAGAATCATTCCTTCACGATTCCTCAACTAGGGATGGTCCCATACTAAAGGCAAAAAATGCTGAGAGAGGTAGCACATTAAGATCTGTTATTTGTCCCTTAATGTGATTTAAGTATATAAAGTCATAGTCCAATTCTTTATTGGGTTGTGGAGATGACCATATTTTCTTTTATTTTTTGTCTTTATTAATTTGTTTGTTTACTTTTAGTTTACAAGATTCAATTCCACAATTCCTTGAGTTTCAAATTTTCCTTCTCTCATTCCCTTCCCTTTTCCCCTCCCCCATATTTTCTTGAAGGATATTCCACTGGCATATGAACTTTGACATGACCAAACTTGCATGGATTATTGCTTGGCTAACTGAATGATTGATAGTTTTGAGTATGGGATCAGTAACGTATGTCCAAGAATAACCCTAAATTTATAGTTTCCCCACGAATTTGAATGGACTGTGTTAAATCTTTTTGACCACAGCAACACTCACATACCAGGTAGTGTTGTATAGTATAGTAGTTGAAATCCACATTGGTTGAGGGAGTACCTTAGAAAAACAGGATAAATTACAGATTGTTAAATAATAAAAATATGGTCTGAATTTATGTACTACTTTCCTAAGAACAAGATTTGATTAGATTTGATAGAAGTGTTGAGTATACTTAGGTTCAGAGGTGGCTGTTCTATCCCACAGTGTAGGGGATAGAGCCAGAAAAAAGAAGTGGGTAACAAAGTCAAACATTTTTGAGTTCATAATACACCTTTACTTGACAATTAAAGGACAGAATTAAGTATTTGCTGGTTATGGTATCCCTCTCCCCCCAAGTGCTTGGTAATAAAGGGAAAGATGGAAGGTCTTTGGAAAATGTGTGATAAAAAAAAAAAAAGTAATCCCAACCATCATTATGTCATCATTTTAAAATGTAATTGCATTGAATATAGCCACAATTCTTTTTACTTCTAATCACAAAAAGATCCTTATTACTACTCCTTTCCATATCTGTAATTCTCTTTGAATTTGTATTCAGTTAAATTTCTGACTTAGGAATTCATCTAGCTTATTATTTAGGTCAATTAGTCCTCCATTTTCTTTTGTGTCCTATTTCATAAAGGATTCATTGTTGTGTTCATCATGTTTTTTTGTGATCCAGTTTTAAGGTCCTAGTATCGGTAACATATGGCACTTTAAGTTTCACAGAACACACGCATATGTATTATATATGTACACACACACACATATACACACACACACACACACACACACACACATATATATATATATATATATATATATATATATACATACAAGATGTATCTGTCTAAATTTGATCTTCACAACAACTTTGGGTGGTAGGTGCTATAATTATTCCCATTTTCCCAGTAAGGAAACAGTTGGGGAACCATCAGGTGACTTTATCCCGGGTCAAACAGCTATTAATGTCTGAAGCAGGATTCAAACTTGGCTCTTTCTAACTCTAGGTCCAGGTCTAGGTCTATCGGCTATATCTTCTATAATGCCTCTTTTATGTCACAGAATCACAGAATATCAGAGTTAGAAGGAAACTCAGAGGTTTCCTAGTCTAATCTGTACACAAAAAGGAATTTCCTTTAAAAATAAATCTGACAAGTAGTCATCTAGCCTTTATTTGAAGATCTCCAACAACAAGAATCTCATTACCTGCTGAAGTCATTCAAATCATTTTAAGATAGCTCTCATACTTAGGGGTTTTTGTCTTTACATTGAATTGCCTTATACAATTGGATCTTTACATTGTTGTTACATTACTGAATCTATCTCTCTGTAATGTCTTCCTATTTCTCCTAGTTGTTATTTCTGGGAACAAACAATAACCTTTCTTTATTTCATTTATACAACTGTTCTTCAGTATATCTGCTGCTTCCAGGTGCCTATGAGATGACCGTGCAAGAAAACATTGAATCTAATGTACCATATTGTGGATTTTTCCTTCATGGAATCATTAGTTCAAATCAGATTTTTTGGAAAATTTCATTGCAGATGGTGAATAAAATCAGGAATATTTTAAAAGCCTAATTTACAGTGTTATAAAGTGACAAAGTTTAGATATCATTTTGATAGATTATTAAAAACATTGATGCTGAATAATAGATTTTGGCATGATTAAATAAACCCCTGAGCCTGTCCTAATTATTTTGACTTTTCAATGAAATAGAGTTATCTATTACATTTGTCACGAGGCAGTCAATACAATAGTTTCTTGAGTAGCATGAATATATCTCAGAAATAGAAACAAAGAATCATGAATGTCAAAATTGGAAGGGACCCCAGAGGGCATCTAATACAAGCCTTTGAACATGGGGTCTTGTAAGCTTTGCATCTGGTGAGAGTGAATCCATTATTTCATTAAACAGCCAATTCTAATTTTGGAGACCTATAATTTTTAGGAATTTTTCCCCCTCAAGCTCAAATCTGTGTCTCTGCAATTTCTGTTGACTCCACATATATTTATGTTCTATGGAGTCATACAGAAAAGTATGCCTCTTCAATATGATGAATTTTTAATCCTTGAAAAAAATCTATCCCACCATGCCCACCACCAATTAAGTCTTTTTTACTCCAAGCTAACCACCCCCATTTTCTTTATTTAAAAAAAATAATTTTATTGGTATATTTTGTCTTTAAATCACCAAAATTTCCTCCAATATGCCTCCCTCTTGAAGGTCCCAGAATGCTACCCCATAGAACAAATAATCTTTTTAAGCAAAAAAAGAAAATTAGCAAAAGCAATCAGTATAAAAAATTTAGAAAACAAGTGTAATGTTCCACCATTATGTACTTCCTGACTAGGCAAAGAATTAGGGTAGGTATGTCATCTCATATTTCTTTGTTGGGGCCATACTTGTTCTTTGTAATTCTGCAGCATTCACTTTTAATTGTTTTGTATTTACTATTCTTTCCCTTTACATTGTTATAGTTATTGTGAATATTATTTTCTTGGCTCTGCTTAATTGACTTGGCATTCATAGACTTGGCATTCAAAGACTCATGTGAGTCTTTCTATGCCTCTTTAAACTCATCATATTTGTCATTTCTTATGGCACAACAATATTCTATTACATTTGGTTACCACATTTTATTTAGTCATTTCTCAATCAGCAAGCATCCACTTCATTCCCAAGTCTTTGCTATCACAAATAGTGTTGCTGTAAACATTTTGGTGTAGACAGTCTTACATCTTAGCAACGACCTCATTGTAGTATAAGTCTAGTTGTGGAATCTTTGGGTCAGAGTCTAAAAATTTTAGTGACTTTATTTGTATAATTCCAAATTGTTTTCCAAAATGGGATCAGAGCTCCACCAATAATGCATATGTTGCCTATCTTCTAATATCCCCTCCAATATTGATCATTCCATTCAGGAGTTTTTTTATTTATTTTTCTATTATTATCAGTCATCTGATTGTTCTTATATTTTTAATAGGTTTCTGTTGTTTTGAGAGTTATTTGTTCATATCTTTTGACTATATATCCATTGTAGATGTCTTTTTATAAATATATGTATGCATATACACACTATACATATATGTATATATTATTTATAATATATATTTCCACAATATTTATATATGTATATGTCAGTTGTCTTTGCATATATCTTGGTTAACAAATGCTTATTTGAGAAATTTGATGCAATGAATTTTTCCCATTTGACTGCTTCTTTTAGTAACTTTGCAGTATTAATGTTTAAGTAATTTCTGGGACCCAAGATGGTGGAGTAAGCAGTAAGTTACTATCACTCTCCCTTTTTGATCTCTTAAAAAAACAGAAGATGGCATCCCAGGAAAAGTCCTGGCATAGCAGAGTCAGTAGAAAGATGGAATGGAGTAGTCTCTTAGCCTGGGAAATTTGGAGGATTGACAGAAGGAGTCCATTTTACTCAAGTAAAGGGGGAGAGCATTCCAGGAAAGGAAGTGTCCTTTCAAGTCAGCATCAATCCCAATCTCAGCAAACCAGTGGGAGATCCTGAGCCCCAGGGTGGTAGAGCAGGCAAACACCAACACCAGAACCTCCCCCTTCCTCATACTCCTTAACGTGGCCAGGGGAACCTGCAGACTCCAGCTTGGAGAACCATCATGTGTGATAGTTCAGTCCCAGGGCTGAACTAGCGCACATGGTGGTTCTCCCAGCAGCAGACCTCCCCATGATTCAGTGCCCAGGAGAGCAGTTGTCCTCCAGTGGTCAATTATAACGCTGGAGAAATGTAGAAAAAACACACTTGGGCTCAGCACATGCCAGACACCACCACTAGGACCCCATCTCAGCACTAGGGAACTTGCCAGATCCCTAGAGCACCAAGCTGCCAGCACCTGAAGTCCCAGCACATAAAGCCAGTGATCAGGTCCTTGGATACCAGCACAAGAAGATTGGGATAGTGTCCCCTGTTGTCCAGCAGCAGAGTTCAACTTTACAAGCCAGGAATTAGTGAAACATCAAGAGCAAGAAGCAAAAAACGAACACTGACCATAGAGAATTATTATGGTGACAGGGAAGATCAAAACACAAACACAGAAGAGGTTGACATTGTCAATATGCCTACATCTGAAACCTCGAAGGGAAATGTGAATTGGTCTCAAGACCAAAAAACTTTCTTGGAAAAGTTCAAGAAGGATTATATTTTATTTTATTTTATTTTATTTATTATTATTATTTTGCTTTTTGGAGGGCAGTTGGGGTTAAGTAACTTGCCCAAGGTCACATGGCCAGGTTTTTTTGTGTGTGTTAAGTGTCTGAGGCCGGATCCAAACTCAGGTCCTTCTGACTCCAGGGCTGGCGCTCTACTCACTTCGACACCTAGCCACCCCTAAGAAGGATTTTAAAAGTCAAATAAGAGAAGTAGAAGAAAAGTTGGGAAATGAAGTGAGAAGTATGCAAGAGAGAGTCAACAGCTTGGAAAAGGAAGGAGAAAAAGTGACTGTATAAAACAACTCTTTAAAAAATACAGTTGGCCAAATGGAAAAGGAGGTACAAAAATACACTGAAGAGGAGAACTCCTTAAAAAGCAGAATTGGTTAAATGGAAAGGGAAGTACAAAAATTCACTGAGGAGAACTTCTTAAAAATTAGAATTGGCCAAAGGAAAAATAGGTACAAAAGCTGGCTGAAGAAAACAATTCATTAAAAATTAGAATTGGGCAAGTGGAAACTAATGAGCCTATGGGACATCAAGAATCAATCAAGCAAAATCAAAAGAATGAAAAAATAGAAGAAAATGTAAAACACCTTATTTGAAACAACTGACTTCGAAAATAGATCCAGAGGAGATACCTTAAGAATTATCATTCTACCTGAAAGCCATGATAAAAAAAAAGAGTCTGGAGAGCATCTTTTAAAAATTATCAAGGAAAATTCCCTGACAGAACCAGAACTAAAGTGTAAAATAGTCATTGAAAGAATCCACTGATCACCTCCTAAAAAGATCCCAAAATGAAAACTTCAAGGAATATTGTAGTAAAATTCTAGCATTATTAGGTCAAGAAGAATATACTGCAAGCAGCCAGAAAGGAAGAATTTAAATATCATGGAACAACTGTCAGGATTATGCAGGACCTAGCAGCTTCTACATTAAACGTTTGGAATTTGATTTTCTGGAAGGCAAAGGAACTTGGATTACAATGAAGGATCAATTAGCCAGCAAAATTGAGCATAATCTTTCAGGGAGAGGAGATGGACATTCAGTGAAATAGAGGAATTCCAATCTTCCTGATGAAAAGACCAGAGCTGAACAGAAAATTTGATCTTCAAATACAGGACTTAATAGAGGCATAAAAAGATAAATAGAAAAGGAAAAAAATCTTATTCAATAAGGATAAACTGTTTACATCCCTACATGGGAAGATGATTTTTTTCTTTCCTTTTTTTTTGTTTTTTCTTTTGTTTGTTTGTTTTGCAGAGGGGAAGGCAGGGCAATTGGAGTTAAGTGACTTGAACTTATGGCTAGTAAGTGTTAAGTGTCTGAGGCTGTATTTGAACTCAGGTCCTCCTGACTCAAGAGCTGGTGCTCTATTCACTGTGCCACCTAGCCACCATGGATGCTTGTAACTCTTGAGAACTATATTTTCATTATGATATTTAGAAGTATATGTATTCAGAGGGTATGGGTATAATATGACTTGTATTGAGAGAAGAGGAAAGAAGGAAACAGAAAAAGGTAAAATATATCACACAAAGAGACAAAAAAATCCTATTATATTAGAGGAAAAGGGAGGGAGGCAAGAATTATTTGAACCTTAGTCTCATCATGTTTGTCTCAAAGAGGGAATAACATACACACAGAAATCTATTTTACCCTAAAGAAAGTAGGAAGTAAAAGGGGAAAGATAAGGGAGGGTGTAGATAGAAGGGCAGACTGAAGTAGCAAGGGAAAGAGGAAAGAAAAGGGAGTGGTCAGAAACAAAACACTTGAGGAGGGAAGGGAAAAGGAGAGAGAAAAGCATAAACCAGGGAAAAATAGGCTTGCCTAAAAGACTGTTTTATGTAGAACTCATACAAGGCAATGCTTACATGGTGATCAGAAGAAGTGATACAAGTACAGTCTTAAGGTCTCTCTGAAGAACTTTAAGATTGATTGTATGACATGGCAGTCACTGGCACAGGACTGCCTAGAATGGTATGCCCTCACCAAAGAAGCTGCTGTGATCTAAGAGTGAAGCAGAATTGAAATAGCTCAAAAGAAACACAAGATGCTCAGATTTAGAGAATATATCTCAAATGTTCACATGGCCTATGTGTACCTGACCTGTGGAAGAGCATTCTGAGCTCATATTGGTCTAATCAGCCATAGTTGGACACTCTATAACTTGATTCTAACATGGTAATGCCATTTTGTTCCTCTTCCAGAATAGATAACAGCCAACCAAAGATGGTAGTAGAGGCAGGGTCTTTTTTTTTCTTTTACACTTCTATCTTCATTTATTTTTTTATTTGTTTAATTTTAGTTTCCAACATTCCTTTCCACAAGATTTTGAGTTATAAATTTTCTCCTTGTCTTTCCCCTACTCTACCCCAAAATAGCAAGCCTAATGAATGAATACCCCTTCCCTCAATCTGCTCTCTAACCTCTCCCATCCACCCCCTAACTTTCTATTAGGGCAAGATGAGTTTCTGTATAGAAACCCAGTGCCTGCATATTTTATTTTCCAGTTGCATGTGAAAAATCCCATTTTTTTAAACATTTGTTTTTAAAACTTTGATTTCAAGATTCTTCCCCTTCTTCCCTCCTCACCCACTCCCACTGGGAAGATAAGCAATACAACATAGGTTGTACATGTGTTGTTACACAAAACGTTTCCATAGTAGACATATTGTGAAAGGCTAACTATATTTCCCTCTATCCTATCCTATCCCATCCCCAACTTATTCTATTTTCTACTTTCACCCTGTCCCTTTTCAAAAGTGTGGGCTTCTAGCTATTCTCCCCCCAATCTGCCCTCCCTTCTATCATCCCGACTCTTAACCTTTTCCCCTCTTCTTTCCTGTAGGGTAATATAACAAATTGAGTGTGTATATTATTCCCTCCTTAAGCCAAATTCAATAAGAGTAAGGTTGACCCATTCCCTTTTGCCTTCCCATTCTTCCTCTCCATTGTAACAGTTTTCTCTTGCCTCTTTTATATGAAATCATTTAGCTATTCTATCCCTCCCTGTCTCCTTCTCTCATTATATTCCTTTCTCACCTCTTAATTTTATTTTTTAGATATCATCCTTTCCTATTCAACTGATCCTGTGTCCTCTCTCTATGTATACATGTATACATATATACACACATTCACATATGTATTTATACACACATATACCCTCCTATATATATATATATATATATATATATATATATATATATATATATATATATATATACATATATATTACCTTCAACTATCCTCATACTGAGAAAAGTCTCATTAGTTACAATCATCATTTTTCCATTTAGGAATGTAAATAGTTCAACTGTAATAAATTCCTTATGATTTCTTTTTCCTGTTTTTCATGAGCTTCAAGAATGCTTGAAAGTCCTCTATTTCATTAAATGACCATATTTTCCCCTGAAGCATTATACTCAGTTTTGCTGGGTAGGTGATTTTTGGTTTTAATCCTAGCTCCTTTGACCTCTGAACCATCATATTCCAAGCCCTTTGATCCCTTAATGTAGAAGCTGCTAGATCTTGTGCTATCCTGATTATGTTTCCACAATATGCAAATTGTTTCTTCCTGGCTGCTTGTAATATTTTCTCCTTGACCTGGGAACTCTGGAATTTGCCTGTAATATTCACAGGAGTTTTCTTTTTGGGTTCTTATTCAAGAGGTGATTGGTGAATTCTTTCAATTTCTATTTTGCCCTTTGGTTCTATAATATCAGGGCAATTTTCCTTGAGAATTTCTTGAAGGATGATTTCTAAGCTCTTTTTTTTTATCATGGCATTCAGATAGTTCAATAATTTTAAAATGATCTCTCCTGGATCTATTTTCCAGGTCAGTGGTTTTCCAATGAGATATTTCACATTGCCTTCTATTTTTTCATTTGTTTGGATCTGTTTTTATAGTATCTTGCTTTCTTATAAAGTCATTAGCTTCTAATTTCTCCAATCTAATTTTGGAGGTATTTTTCTTTTCAGTGCATTTTTAAATTCCTTTTCCATCTGGGTAATTCAGCTTTTTAAGGCATTCTTTTGGTCATTGACTTTTTGGGCCTCTTTTGCCATTTAAGTTAGTCTATTTTTTAAGGTGTTATTTTCTTCAGTATTTTTTGGGTCTCCTTTAACAGGCTGTTGACTCACTTGTCATGATTTCCTTACATCATTCTCATTTTTCTTCCCAATTTTTCATCCACTTCTCTTACTTGATTTTCAAAATCCTTCTTGAGTTCCTCTATGACTGTAATGGAAATGCAAATTTAAAGATCTTCCCTGCCCCTAGGCCCTTTGATGGGCTTAAGAGATTCTGAGAACCTTCCTGGATTTGAAAATATACTCTGCCTCCTAAAAGGCTGAATGTGGTCACATGGAGCCTGTGGCAGGAGGCTTGGTTTTCAGGAATGCCCACACCTTGATTCTGTGTGATTGGGCAGTGGGTCTAGAGGGTGGTTACATTCTCTGACCCAGGAGAAGGCTATATAATCCCTGATGGGAGGCTTTACTTTGGGGCTCACTTTGAGAAGTGTTGTGTGATTTGACCAGATGTGACTCTGGGCAGCCATTGAGAGCCTCCTGGCTTTGAAAACCCAGATGTTGATGCTTCCCTCTCTGGTAACTGTGATTTGGTATGGATGTAATGGTTGGACAGTTTGGAAGTCTGTCTGCTTGATCTGTTTGTTTCTCTGTCTTGTAACTTCTCTCTGTGTACTCTGAAATTCGGGGTGCTGATCTTTTCCCCCTGAACTAGGTAAACAATCTATGTTTGATTGATTAAAGTAAGCTTCTTAATCCATTTTGAGTTGCTTTCTTTAGAAAAGCATATCTATGAACCTGTGTTGGCAGCCTCCCTGGGGATGTTGGGGTGCTTGCTGCTATAAAACCTAACCAGTTCATATTTTTTCTTGGAAGCTTTTGATGCAAAAATTTTGCCTCTGTTGACTTCTTCTGCTTCCATGTTTTGATCCTTTTCATCCCCAATAAAAGGATTCTATGGTCTGATTTTGCTTCCTCTGCTTGCTCATCTTTCCATCCAATTATTTGACTTTTGAGCTCTTTGCCACAGTACAACTCTGCTTTCAGAGTGGAGAGGGCTATGTCCCAAAGAGCTGGGGTTTTCACTAATGTTGTCAGAAGTCTGAGGTGGGTACCCTCTCTACAGCCAGCACAATCTGTGGCACACTGGCATTTCTCACCCCAGGACCACCACTTAAGACAGTGACCCAATTCCAAGCTGGTCAAAGCAAGAGTAATTCCCTCCTGAATGGTCAGCTGTTTCCCCTAGGATCTCTTGGCCAGGAGCTCTGGAGGCAGCCATGCAGTAGCAGCTGTAGCCACTGCACCTCCACCACTTCATGCCCTGGGGGCAGGGGCTGAAGCATGTTCTTCAGTCACCCAGTTCCAATAGAGTTCCCCAATGACCTTTTACTTTCTTTTTTGGCATTTATGTGTTGAGAAGTCTGAAAACTGCCACAGCTGTCAGTGATTCACTTTCCTGAAGTCTGCCCTGGCTGGTCTGGGCTGTTGGTTGGGGCTACCCTGGGCTTGGCATGGGTCACAGATCAGTGTGATAGACCCTTCTTGTTAGCCTGCCAGGCTGGCTTTAGTGGGATAATTGTTTCTGTCACTTTGCAGGTTCTGTAGCTCTAAAATTTATTTAGAGTCATATTTTATAGGTATTGGAGGTGGTTGTGGCAGGGGGTCATGGAATTTCTTGCTTCTACTCTGCTATCTTGGCTCTGCCCCCCAGGTAGGTTCTTTTGACACTCTAAAACCCTATATATGACTTATTTTAGTATTCTTTGTGATATAAATAAAGCTGTTCTTGATTTGAAGCCCAGGAATTTTGGGAGGAGGGAGTCAGGGAATAGAGGAGTTGCTCACAAATTGAGAATAGGCCAAGTACTAGAGTTTTCTGCTTGTACCTGGGTGGGTGAAAAGTTCCCCTAATTATATTGTGTCAAGTGGTAACTTTTGGCATATGGGCTACATCTATACATGCTTCAGAGTTCATGTGTTCTGATCCACTTAAAGAACATTACTAGTCTATTAATATCATTACCCACATTGACGAAATCACAGGTTCTTAAAATATTGAACTATAAAATAGCCTTTTAGTATGCTAAGCATTTGAACCTGTATAATTTCAATTTCTCTAAGAGCTGACAAATATTCATTCTGGAAAAACCTTATTTTATTTTAAACTACAACTAAGTTATAGCTAAAATTTATAATGATATTACATCATACAATCATAGTCAATGACTTTTTGGCTTTTACATTGGTACAGAAAATTCAATGAATTTTTCCCCCATTTTATCAACTAACTTCTAATATTTATTGGATACATTTGTCTTTTTCATTCACTATGGTATTATGTCATCTATTACTATTAGAATGTCCTGAATCATACCCTCGTTCTATTAAACATCATCCAAGGGGCGGCTAGGTGGCGCAATGAGTAAGAACACTGGCCTCGGAGTTGGGACGACCTGAAATTGGATCTGGCCTCAGAAAATGAGCACCCACACATAAATAATGACTGGCCGTGTAACCTTGAGCAAGTTACTTAACCCCAATTGCTTTAAAAAAATCATCCAAATCAGAGATTTTTACCTTAGATGAATTTATGTTTTACTTTTCTATTTTTTGGCCTAACACATATAACTCCCCCACAAGACAACTGGGGTAAATGACTTGCCCAGGGTCATACAACTAGTAAGTGGCCTCTCTCTCTGCTTGGGCCTTCTGTCTGTTTGTGCCTCTCTATATCCATGGCACCAGCTCCTCCCAGTTCAGTCCTCTCTCTTCACATCAACAAGTCCATCCCACAAGTGGGATTCACAAGGTCTGGGTGTCAACACTCAACCTGAAAACCAGGCCAATAGAGGGGGATCTTTAAATTTCATTATTATTACATTTCGCCCCTCCAGGATCCTTGGCCTTACAATCTCAATCTAAATAGCCATAGATCCTGGAACAAATAGAGGCACTATGCTTTGTAATCCTTGCTGACTACGCCTTAATGTAATGCCAAGCAGAGGCAACTTCCAAGGTTTGGAATACCATCATAGTAACTCTCTATTTTATTCAGTGACAACTTAAGGCAAAACATTCACAGAACAGACAAAATCAAAATACAGCATTCACCAAGTATAATTCAATAATTTCCGGGTACTACTCCACCCTAGGCACTATGTTCATTTAGTCAATCACAAAGTCTCTCTTCTCAAATGGAGATTAGTTTTCAATCATAAACAAAGTGCATTCATTTGGTCAGTCACAGAGTACAAAAACAGTCAAAATTTTCCCACCCCTGGATCACAACTGAATTACAATTATCATTTAATGCCAAGCACCTTCTCAAAAGGGGCAATGGAGAACACTAAGACCACATACCTTTGAGCTACAACAAGGTTAAGATACCATCACAGCATTTAATACCCAAAGAGAGGTCTTTTCTTCATCTTGACATGAGGCAAATTTTCAGTAATCTCTGTTCCTGGGGAGACAAAGCTTAACAAAGCCACAATATACATTGCCAGTGTCCTCATCAATTCACTCTCTGCAGAACAGTCTCAGGACCCCTGAAAACATAAGCAAGACCTTCTGCCAGGATTTTGGTAAACATACAACAAGAAAATCCTTCTTCAGGCTTCTGAACCAACAGCAAGGTTCCAGGACCTCTGCAACAACAGCACTGTCCTTTACCAGCAGAAAAACCTGGCAAAACAACATCAAAACAGAAAGACAAAATACTGGCCTCACGGCCATGTCTCCTCAGTCCTTGGCAGCTCTGGGTGGCAGTTCGCTGAAGTCCTGGACAGCTCCAACTGGCCCTCAGCAATCCTCTCTCTCTCTCTCTCTGCCCCAATGATGCTGCTCCCAAAAGTTCTTCTGGCCTCTCTCCCTGCTTGGGCCTTCTCTCTGCTTGTGCCTCTCTAAATCCACAGTACCAGCTTCTCCATCCCACAAGTGGGATTCACAAACTCTGGGTTTCAAAATTCAACCCAAAAACCAAGCCAATAGAGGGGGATCTTTAAATTCCATTACTATTACACTCTATCATTGAATACCCATTTTCCCCCGAAGGATTATACTCAGTTTTGCTGTGTAGGTGTTTCTCGGTTGTAACCCTAGCTCCTTTGCCCTCCCTAATGTCATATTCCAGTTCCTCCAATCCTTTAATGTAGAAGCTGCTAATTTTTGTGTTATTCTGACTATGGCTCCACGACACTTGAATTTTTTCTTTCTGGCCACTTTCTGTATTTTCTCCTTGACCTGGGAACTCTGGCATTTGGCTATAATATTCCTGGTAGTTTTCATTTTGGGATCTTTTTCAGGAGGTGATTAATGGATTCTTTCAATGACTATTTTGCCCTCTTGTTCTAAAATATCAGGGCAGTTTTCCTTGACAATTTCTTGAAAGATGACCTGTAGCCTCTTTGTTTTTATCTTGGCTTTCAGGTAGTCCAATAATTTCTATATTATCTCTTCTGGATCCATTTTCCAGTTCAGTTTTTCCAATGAGAAAATTCACATTGTCTTCTATTTTTCATTATTTTTATTGTTTCTTGATTTCTCATGAAGTTTTTATCTTTCTTTTGCTCTATTCTAATTTTTAAGGAATTACTTTTTTTCCTTGAGCTTTTGGATCTCCTTTTCCATTTGACCTGTTCTGCTTTTTAAGGTATTCTTCTATTCATTGTTTTTTTGGACCCCTTTTTCCATTGGGCCTAATCTATTTTTAAGGTGATATTTTCTTCAACATTTTTTGTGTCCTTTACCAAGCTATTGACCCATTTTTTATGATTTTCTTGCCTCATTCTCATTTCTCTTCCAAATATTTCTTCTGCCTCTCTTACTTGATTTTCAAAATTGTTTTTGAGTTCTTCTAAGTCCTGAAACTAATTAATATTTTTATTGGAGGCTTTGGATGTAGGAACTTTGACTTTGTCATCTTCTGAGTGTGTGTTTTGACAGTCATTGTCATCATGGTAATTTTTATTGTCAGTTTTTTCCCCACTTTTTCCTCGTTTCTGCAACCTATTATTTGTCTTTTAACTTTTTGTTGAAGTGGGGTTTGCTTACAGGATAGAGGGTGCACTGTTCCAAATTTTGGGGGTTTTATGCAGCTGTTTTCAGAGATACTTCTAGAGACCTGTAAGTTTTCAGTTCTTCCAAGGAGGTATGATCTGAGAGGTGTTTACTATTCCCTTGGATTGTACTCTCATCTGTGAGCAAAAAGAAGCACCCTTTTCTGCCCTGGAACTTTGAGAAGTGTCCCCTCTCCACTGTCATTCTGTTATGCTAGTGCTCCTCCTTGCTGAGAATGCCATGCAGGACTGTGACCTGGATGAGAATATGGGAAAAACAATAGCCCTGCCTCAGTGATAGTGAAATGACCCTTGCAATCTCCTGGTCAGTTGTTCTGACCCCTTTACCATCTGGTGGCTGAGAGCTCTGAAGTTGCCTCTGTTGCTACTGCTGTTGCTACTTCAATCAGTCCCAAGGACTGCTCCTGATTTTCTGGGGCAGAGCTATACTAGTGCACTTAGATGTGACAGACCTTTTCTGTTGACCTTCTAAGTTCTTTGGTGTCTGTCGGCTGAGAGGTCAGGAACCTGCCACTGCTGCCAGTGATTCAGCAGTTCTGAGGCCTGCTCTACGTTTATTGGGGTCCAATCTGCATGTGTTCCTCTTTCACCCCGGGGCAACAGACCTTTCCTGCAAACATTTCAAGTTGTCTTGAGCTGAAAAATTGTCCCACTCTTTTTTGTTGCTCCTGCTGCTTTAAAATATCAATCAAAGGATTCTTTCCAATAAGTTTTTCTTCTAATAAGTGAGTTTTCTTTGCGACCCAGATGTTTGCATCAGCTCCATGTATTATGACACTTTTTCAAACTTTGTCTAGTGACTTAGACAGTCATTTCAGTTATTTCTCTAAAAGATTATTGATTGGAACTTGCCAAATACCATTTTGTATAAAAGGTTATTAAGACTGTTCATACCTTTCCAGTGGGGAAATGAAAATGTCCCAATTTTCAGCACCACTATTTGAAAATAGCATCCTCTGTGTACTGTAAGTATTCAAACTGTCCTCAAGGGGACTAGGAGACCTAAATGAGATTTTAATGTTAATAAGTACCAACTGATCTTTTTCATTATCTAGCTAATTCATCTATTGTTTCAAAGTACCTAGAGTATAATACTAATAGGTCAAGTGGACAACTCCCTTAGAATTAATGAACAGGTTTCCATTATTTTAAAAAATAAAAAGGGAGATGATTTTCTATAACTGAAAAATTGGAGCTATTGCTCAATGTCAGCATTCAGGTCTTGTAGTCCTTATCAGAAGTCATATAACAGATAAATGGTCCAATAGTTCCTTTCTTTTTTTAAAAAAATAGTATTTCATTTTTTCCCAATTAAACATAAAAGCAGTCTTTAACTTTGTTTTTAAAACCTTGAGTTCCAAGTTCTCTCCCTTTCCTCTCCCCACCCCCATTGAGGAAGGCAAACAATTTGATATGTAATGCACATATAGTCATGCAGAACATTTCCATATTAGTTATCTGGTAAAAGGAAAGAGACAAAAAAAACCTCAAGAAAAATAAAGTAAAAAAAAAGTATACTTCAATCTGCATTCAGACATTGTTAGCTCTTTCTCTAGGAATGGATAGCATTTTATCATCAAAAGTCCTTCAGAGTTTTCTTGGATAATTGTATTACTGTGAATAGCTAAGTCATTCACAACTGATCATCTTACAATATTGTTGTTACTTTGTGCACAATACATTTTACTATGCATCAGCTCATGTAAGTCTTTCCCAGTTTTTCTGAGAGCATCCCACTCATCGTTTCTTATAGCATAATCATATTCCATCATGATCACATGCCACAATTTGTACTGCCATTCTCCAACTTATGGGCATTCCCTCAATTTCCAATTCTTTGCCACCAGAAAAGAGCTACTGTAAATATTTAGGTACATATAGGTCCTTTTCTTTTTTGTTTCTATGGTATTTTTTTTTGGGGGGGGGGAATACAGACATTAATGGTATTGGTAACAAAGGGTATGTAGGATTTTATAGCTCTTTGGGCATAATTCCAAATTACTCTACAGAATTGTTGAATCAGTGTATAACTCCACTAACAGTATATTAATACTTCATTTTCCCATATCCCCTACAAAATTTGTCATTTTCCTCCTCTGTCCTATAAGCCAATCTAATAAGTATGAGGTAATATCTCTGACTTATTTTATTTTCATTTCTCCAATCAAAAGTGAGTTAGAACATTTTTCCCATAGGGCTATAGATAGCTTTGATTACTTCATCTGAAAATTGTTCATATCTTTTGATCATTTGTCAGTTGGGGAATGGCTCTTCTTTGTATAAATTTGACTCAGTACTCTATATTTTTGAGAAATTAGGCCTTTATTAGAAAAAATGCTTCAAATCTTTTTCACTGTTACTTTTGCTAACTGTATTCCCCCATTTAATTCTATTCTCTCTCCTTTCACCCTGTCCATTCTCAAAAGTGTTTTGTTTCTGATAACCCCTCCCCCAATCTACCCTTCCTTCCATTACTTCCACCCCACTTCTCTTATCCCCTTCACCCCCTACTTTCCTGTAGGGTAAGATAGATTTCTATACCCAATTAATAATATTTGTTATTCCCTCTTTGAGCCAATTCTGATGAGAGTAAGGTTCACTCATTCCCCCTCATATCCACCATCTTGCCCTTCTCTATAAAAGCCTTTTCTTGTCTCTTTTATGTGAGATAATTTACCCCATTCTACCTCTCCCTTTGCTTTTCACCCAGTGCATCCTTCTCTAACCTTTTAATTTTTTTAGATATCATTCCTTCATATTCAACTCATACCTGTGCTCTCTCTCTTTATATATTCTTCTAACTACACTAATGATGAGCAAGATCTTATGAGTTGCAACGATCATTTTCCTAAGTAGCATTATACATAGTTTAACATTAAGTCCCTTATGGTTTCTGTTTACCTTTTTATGCTTCCTTCAAGTCTTGTATGTGAAAGACAAATTTTCTATTCAGCTCTATTATTTTCATCAAAATGCTTAAAAATCCTCTATCTCACTGAACACCCATTTCCCCCCTAAAGGATCAGTTTTGCTGTTCAGGTGACTCTTGGTTGTAATCTTAACCCCTTTGTCCTCCCTAATATCATATTCTAAGCCCTCTAATCTTTTAATGTAAGAGATGCTAAATTTTGTGTTATCCTGTGACTCCATAATACTTGAATTGTTTCTTTTTTGCTCTTTTCCATATTTTCTCCTTGACCTAGGATATCTGGAATTTAGCTATAATATTCCTGGCAGTTTTCATTGCGGGATATTTTTCAGGAGGTGATTGGTGGATTCTTTCAATAATTATTTTACTTTCTGGTTCTAGAATATCAGGGCAGTTTTCCTTGATAATTCCCTGAAAGATGATATCTAGGCTATTTGTTTTGATCATGTTTTTTAGGTAGTTCAATAACTTCTAGATGATCTCTCCTGGATCCATTTTCCAGGTCACTTATTTTTCCAGTGAGATATTTCTTAATGTCTTCTATTTTTTAATTTTCCATTTTATTTTTCTATTTTTTCATTATTTTTATTTTACTGTTTCTTGATTTCTCATAAAGTCATTAGCTTTCATTCACTCCATTCCAATTTTTAAGTAATTATTTTCTTCAGTGAACTATTGTACCTCGTTTTCATTTGCCCAATTATACTTTTCAAGAAGTTTTTTTTTTCTTTAGTGACTTTTTGTGCCTCTTTTTCCCTTTGGCCAATTTTGCTTTTAAATACATTCTTTTCCTCTTGGCTTTTTGTATCTCTTTTCCTCTTTGGCCTATCCGATTTTTAAGGTTCTATTTTCTTCAGTATTTTTAAAGTCTCTTTTACTAAACTATTGATTCATGTTTCATGAGTTTCTCACATCATTTTTATTTCTCTTTCCAATTGTTGACCTGTTAAGTTTAGTTTTCCTAGAGGCAGAAGCTACAGGCAGGAGCCCCTGGAGCCTGCTGTCATGCAGGAGCAGGCAGAGGTTGGAGTGGAGCAGTCCTTGGAATGAACTGAGACATGGAGCAGTAGTGGAGAGCTGCCTACATGTGAACCCAGGTGAGAGTCGACAGCAGATGGTCAGCTCATAGAGGAAGATCCATGGAACTTGTAAGTCAACCTCGAGTTAAGATGAAAGAGGACTTTATGTGGACACTTGGTATTGATTAAGGAGATTATTCTTACAGTTACCTAGGGGTGGATGGTGTGGTATTTTCTGCTACCCCTTTAGGATGCGTTGTGCTAGGGAAAATCCTAGCCTGGGACCTCCTGATTGTGTAAATAATTATTTTGGTGAATGCTACCGAATGCAATGAATAGCATAAAGTCTATGTGCCATATGACATTACTGAGTGTTATGATATATATATATATATATATGTGTGTGTGTGTGTGTGTGTGTGTGTGTGTGTGTGTGTGTGTGTGTGTGTGTGTGTATGTATATATATATGTGTGTGTGTGTGTATGTGTGTGTATACATATATACACATATGCAATACATACATGTGCATACACATATAGATAGATAAGTTTTACTCAAGGTTGCTATGAATATTATGTTTTACTTTACTGAACAATGTTTAGTTCTGAATAGAGAGTTCATGATATTATGTAATTAGACACTTGAAATTATTCACAGCAGCAGTCCTCAGGTGTGCTGCCATGACTGGTGTTACACCCCTGTTATCTTCTGACCAGTTGTTTGACTCCCTTACAGTCTGTGGGATGAGAGCTCTAGAAGCAGCTGTTGCTTTTGCTGTTGCTGTTGCTGATTCAGTGGCTCCCAAGGCTTACTCCTGGTTTGTTGGGACTGGGTCTGTTCTGGCACAACCTGTGCTGGATTGTGTTCTACTCTTACTCAGGTGCAATAAACCTGTTCTCCTGGACCTTCTAAATTGTCTTTGGCTGGAAAATTATTTCACATTGCTCTTTTGCAGATTCTGCTGCTTTGGACTTGTTTTATGGCATTTTTATAGGTCTGTAGAAGGGCTTTAGGGAGAGCTCAGGCAAGCTGTTGCCTTTTCTCTACCATCTTGGCTCCTTAATATTCACTTTCATTTATAATCTACTTGTGGGAACTGGGTACAAATGAATATGATGTTAATATAGTTTGTAAAGCTGGAGTAGTAGCGATGAGCACCAGGAGAACTAAAGATTAATGACTATTATGTTAAATAAATTTCATCTTCTTCAGGAAAAAAGTTATTTTGGCTTACATGCCACTTAAAATTACTCAGACCTGTGTGGAGTATAGGGAGAGATTTTGGCATGTGTTAGTCCTTATAAAAAGCACAGCTTTGGGATCAGAGTTGATTTATATGTGTTTATCTGGAACCTGCTCATCAATTGCTTTTAAACTTAAGATATTTTCTGAAATATATTACAAGAATAGGGGCTGCTAGGTGGCACAGTGAATAAGAGCACCAGCCTCAGAGTTGGGAGGACCCAGGATCGGTTCTGGCCTCAGACTTAATACCCACACAAAAATAACTGGCTGTGTAACCTTGAGCAAGTTACTTAACCCCAATTGCTTTTTAAAAATATATATTACAAGAAGAGTATTATTGTATAAAACTTGGACTTTTAAGCTGTTTAGGCAAAATCCAGCATTCTTCCCTTATAAAACCATTAAGTTATTAAGGAAAAAATGCATGGTCTTAGGTATTAGAAATAGTTAAATTTAGTCAACATTCTTTCCCTTTCTAGGAATTTTTTAAATAAAGCAAAATTACAAACCCATCCCTTTCCACCCTTATTTCCCTTTGTCTTCTCTCTTTTTCCTATTCTATAGATGGCTCTAGCATAAAATTCTGCTATTCCATCTCTCAGAGACAGATCAGTCATGGTGAAAGAGAATGTATAAATACATCTATCCATGATGTCTAATTGATTTAATTTAGTGGTTGAAGGGTTTCTTACTTTTTTGTTGTGTGTATTCCCTCCACAGGTTAAATAAATTTTATAGGTAATCTTAAAGAGTATTTCTGACCTAAAGTGTTAGCCAGCTTTGGCCAACCTGGTGATAAGCCTTTCCAACTATCTAACCCAGTCTTTTCTTACGGAAAAGATAAGAGATCTTGTTACCAATCCCTTCTTGAACATGTTCTAGCTTGATAGGACCTACCTGTAGTTCACTGACATAGCCCTGGAGAACCGGTATCATCAGTTGCCCCTCATGAGATATTATGGTAGGCTCTTCATGGGGGCTCCAATAGGAATATATAATGAAGTTGAAATATAATTCTAAGGGATAAAACAAATCCATAGAAGATACTTAGTGAATACTTTTTAAGTGATTTCACTCAGTATAGACAGAAAATAGGATGTACTCATCATCTCCTTATGTTTATCAAGTCTCTAGGTTGAATTAACCCTAGTATGTATTTGAAACAATGCATTTCTTTTCATTTAACAAATTTAAAATTTTATTGATGTTTTTTGTTTTTATGCCATAGTAATTTCTGGATACAGAATGTCCTCTACTCTCAACCCATTGGCCTTCCCTTGTAACAAAGACAAAGTAAAACAAAATAATTGACACATCTGAGAACGAATACAACATTCTATACCCATACTTCCCCACTTCTCTAAGGGAAAGAAAGACTTTTATGCCTTTTCTCTTCCCAGGCCCAGTAATATTAAAACTGCAGAGTGTTTTTTAAACTTACATTATTGATTGTAGTCACTGCATATATTATTTTCCTCACAACTTTTCAGTTATTTAGTAAGCAGCTGGGAGAGCACATGATTCTTTGATGCTCCCATTTTACATATTTTAGAAATATAATAAGAATCTCTGATAGCAATGGCCTTCTCCACCTCTCAATTATTACTTTTATACTTGGCATAAAGTCTTCATTTATTTGTGACTTTACCAGGTCTCACATGAAAAACCTTATAGGTATTTGATGATTGGTAATAACCTTGGTGACTACAGACAATTATTTCCTCAGATAATAGCTCTTGCCTTTTGAAATGCTGTCTTGCCCACTAACTTGACACATCTTTCATTCTGGACTTGTGCACATCTGCTAGGCAATTAACACCTATTAAGCTTTAGGCCCATCCCATGGCTTTATCTTCTAACCAATGTAGCAATGCTGTGAACTTTCTATTGCTACTACATTCTAATCTTGAAGTGGGGAAAAAGGGAGGTGTTTGATGAGTTGGAGAGTTGGACTTCACAAACAGAGAGGAATGCCAAATCTGACTAAGGAAACAGTAACCATGGACAGTTTTAAAAATAGACCTCTCTATTGCTTCACAATCTTGCTCTGCTCACATTGACTCAAAAACTTCATTCCCTAGTGATGATTCTAAACCTTTTATTCCCTCTCTGCCCTTCAGGTACAAGACCCTTCACACATATAGCAGATAATATAGTTGTCTACTTTATTGGGGAAAATGAGACTAATAATATCTCTCTCAGTTCCTCCCTCTCTTCTTTTTTAAACTCCCATGTACCATCATTCACTCTCTCCTCTTTACTTATTTTCTAAAAGAAGGGGATATCTCTGTATTTGCTTATGTTTCTGGTTTAACAAATGTTTGTTGAACTGAATTGTTTTGAATGACATCCCCTCCTACCTTCTCTAGGAACTTGTTTTTAGTAGTTACTCTTGCACTATCTACATTTGAAATCTCTCCTTCTCCCTTAATTTCTCCCTACCCACCCACAAACATGTTCAGTTCTCCTCTATTCTTAATTACAGTTATTTTGACTTTTCTGTGTATTTACCTAGTGTCACATCTCTCTCCTCCCCTTTCCTACTACTTTTCTCAAAGAAATTGCTTATACTGGATATTTTCACTTTCTCACTATTCGCTCTCTCCTTCTGATTCATCTTTTATACAGAGCACTTTGCTGAAACTGTTCTCTCAAAGGCAATAATGACTTGCTAATGACCAAACCCATTGTCCCTCTTTCAGGCCTTGTCCTTATTGACCTCTGTAATATTTGGCCCTTGTAATGTCTCTTTTTAATACTGTGTCTTCCTTTAGCTGCTATGACATTGCAGTTTTCTTTTTCTTTCCCTTTAATGACCTTTTTATCTCCTTCACTGACTCATCCTATTTTCCAACCCTTAAGCTCTATGTTTTCTAAGGCTCTGTTCTCAGCCCTCTCCTTTCCTTATTCTCTTCCCTCCCCCCCCAATACCTCATTTAGTCTTGTGACTTAAAGTCTCAAAAATAATAGCTGCAGCTTTTTCTAAACTACTGGACTCAATGACTTTAAGCTCAATTCTTTACCATGTGAATAACTCTCCCTCAAAGTTGGTGGTATATTAAAGTCCCTTGGGGCTGTGTAAGTATCCTTCATTGAAAGGTGTGTGTTAACATCGAAAATTTCCAGTAGCCAAAGACAATTCAGGGTCATAAGACCCACTGTAATTTATGGAGATGGATGTGATATTTGTGAAAATCTACCACTTAAATTCATCACCAAATAGCTACCTTCTTGGAAATCACAGATGGCATTGTAAGGGTAGTTGATTTTACATGATAAATCAATTGGACCCCATGATGTGAGTAGGTTGATATTCATTCACGAGAAGCAACATGGAGAGTGGATAAAATACTGTCCTTAAAGCTAAGAAGGTTTCAGGTTTTGCTTCTGATACATATTGTCTGTGTGACTATGAACATCTCATTGCTTTAAGCAACTTTCTAAGACTATAAGGTACAATGAAGATACTAAACTGCATAGCCAGAGGGAGTTACCATACCTGGACTTGTCTTACACCAGTAAAATCACGGGTCTAGTCTCTATGCCTATTCCCTAATTAATTGAAATTTATGTAATCTTGAATTTCCTTGGGTATTGAAGGGATAAATTGGTTCAATAATTCTATTTTAATTTAATTGTAATTTTAATAATAATCTCTCTCATTTGTTATTTCTAAAATTATTTTTAGAATAATAAATATTATTGTATTTTAATAATAAATAATAAATATATTTTGCTTATAATATATTTATTATAATATATTATATGTGTGTTATATATATTATAATAATAAATAATAAAAATTATCATAGTTTTAAAAGTACTTCATGAGACAGAAACATTCATTCATTCAACAAATATATATTAAGTAATGTTATTTATTTATTTACTCTGTTAGGAACCTAGTGAATTGTTATAGAGAATTTATTATTATTTTCACAGATTTTTTTTCCTTGGTAGATGCAATCATGAAGCTAACTTTGCTCAGACCTCCTGTTTATGTGAGACATGCATTAAGTGAGGTATGCATCAGGAAGAAACAAAACAGACCCAGCATAAGTGCATGCTACTGCTTCTCTGAGGCAATGTTCTGTCTTTTTATTTATTTTTTTTTTTGTAGAGCAAATTTGGAGAGCTTCAAGTTTTTTGACCTACTCCACAATCTTCCCAGAATCCTCTCCTTTATGGGGGTCATTCTTAAACAAACATGGGTTAGAGATAATTATAAAGAATAAAACAGGCAATTTTGATTCCATAAAATTAAAAGAAAACTTTTTCAGGAACAAAATCAGTATAGCTAGTTGTGAGACTGACTTTTGATAGAGATCCTGAGGCAGGTGATGATATTAAGGTATACTAATTGATCAGAATCTTCCTGGATCTGCTGTTTATTTTAGTGCTCTGAATGTCTCTTGACTGTTGACAAATATAGCCATATACCTGAATATATAAATGTTTTGTTTCTATGATTTGTTCTTTGATTCATTTATTTTTTAGGATTAGATTATTTATTATCCAGTTAACTTTTAACCTCTCTTTCCATTATCCACTATTGAATATAATTTTTTATTGCGTTATGATCTGAAAAGGATACATTTACTATTTCTGCCTTTTTGCATTTGGTTGTGATGTTTCCTTTCAGCAAGATACAGTTTCCTTCCTTATCACTTTTAATTAGATCTATTTTTCTTTGTCTGAGATCATAATTGCTACCCCTGCTTTCTTAGCTTTAGTTGAAGCATAATAAATTCTGCTCCAGTCACTTACCTTTACTCTGTTTGTATCTCTCTGCTTCAAGTGTGTTTTTTTTTAAAAGAGCATATTATAGGAGTCTAGTTTTTAATCCATTCTGTTTTCCCCTTCCAATTAATGGGTATGTTCATCCACTTCACATTTTTAGTTATGATAGCTAAGTGTATATTTCCCTCCATGCTATTTTTTGCTTGTTCATCCCCCTCTCTTTCTTACCCCAACCCTTTCCATCCTCCCAACTGTTTCACTTCTGATTACTGCCTTCCCCAATCTACTCTCTCCTTTATTAGTTTCCACTCCCCCTTCTATTATCCCTATCCCTTTTTACTTTCATATAGGGTAAGATAGATTTCTATATCCAACTTTGTGTGTCTGTCATTCCCAATTTTGATGAGAGTAAAGCTTAAGCTTCACCCCCCACCATCTTTTTCTATATTATAAAAGCTCTTCTATGCCTTTTTTATGTGGGATGGTCTTCCCCATCCTTTTTCTTGTAGTATAATTTTCTTTCTCATCCCTTTATTTTTATTTTTTTGGTGGATATCATTCCATCAAAGTCACCTTATATCCATACCCTGTGTCTATTTATATTCCTTTTAATTTCTCATTCAGTTATACACTTATTAAGAGTTTCAAATATTATCTTGCCATGTAGAAATAAAAAGTTTAACCTTATTGAATTTGTCATGTTTTCTCTTTCTTTTTTCTTTTTTTACCTTTTTATGTTTTCCTTTTAATCTTGTATTTGGAGGTTGGATTTTTTATTCAACTCTAGTCTTTTAATTAGGAAAGCTTGAAAGTCCTCTATTTCACAAAATATCCATATTTTTGCCCTGAAATATTATATTCAACTTTCCTGAGTAGGTGATTTTTGGTTGTAATCCTCACTTCTTTGACTTCTGGGATATCATGTTCCAAGCTCTGTGGTTATTTAAGGTGGAAGCTGCCAAATCCTGTATAACCCTGACTGTAGCTCTATGATATTTGACTTGTTTCTTTTTGACTGCTTGCAGTACTTCTTCCTTGATCTTTGATCTCTGGAATTTGGCTATGATGTTCCTGGGAGTTTTCATTTTGGAATCTTTTAGGTGGTGATCAGTAAATTCTTTCAATTCCTATTTTGCCTTCTGGTTCTAATATATCAGGGCAGTTTTCTTTAATAATTTCTTGAAAGATTTTGGCCAGGCCTTTTTTTTAAGTCATGTCTTTCAGGTAGTTCAATAATTCTTCTGTTATCTCTCCTAGATCTCTTTTCTAGATTAGTTGTTTTTTGAATGAAAAATTTCACATTTTCATCTTTTTTATTAATTTTTTATTTTGTTTTATTGTGTCTTGTTGCCTCACAGAGTTGTCAACTTTCACTTGCTCAATTCTAATTTTTAAAGAACTGTTTTCTGGGTTTGCTAGGTGGCACAGTGAATAGAGCACCAGCCCTGGAGTCAGGAGGACCTGAGTTCAAATCTGGCCTCAGACACTTAACATTTACTAGATGTGTGACCTTGGGCTAGTCACTTAACACCAATTGCTCTGCCTTTCCCCCTCTAAAAAAACCGGTATCATCAGTTGCCCCTCATGAGATATTATAGTAGGCTCTTCATGGGGGCTCCAATAGGAATATATAATGAAGTTGAAATATAATTCTAAGGGATAAAACAAATCCATAGAAGATACTTAGTGAATACTTTTTAAGTGATTTCACTCAGTATAGACAGAAAATAGGATGTACTCATCATCTCCTTATGTTTATCAAGTCTCTAGGTTGAATTAACCCTAGTATGTATTTGAAACAATGCATTTCTTTTCATTTAACAAATTTAAAATTTTATTGATGTTTTTTGTTTTTATGCCATAGTAATTTCTGGATACAGAATGTCCTCTACTCTCAACCCATTGGCCTTCCCTTGTAACAAAGACAAAGTAAAACAAAATAATTGACACATCTGAGAACGAATACAACATTCTATACCCATACTTCCCCACTTCTCTAAGGGAAAGAAAGACTTTTATGCCTTTTCTCTTCCCAGGCCCAGTAATATTAAAACTGCAGAGTGTTTTTTAAACTTACATTATTGATTGTAGTCACTGCATATATTATTTTCCTCACAACTTTTCAGTTATTTAGTAAGCAGCTGGGAGAGCACATGATTCTTTGATGCTCCCATTTTACATATTTTAGAAATATAATAAGAATCTCTGATAGCAATGGCCTTCTCCACCTCTCAATTATTACTTTTATACTTGGCATAAAGTCTTCATTTATTTGTGACTTTACCAGGTCTCACATGAAAAACCTTATAGGTATTTGATGATTGGTAATAACCTTGGTGACTACAGACAATTATTTCCTCAGATAATAGCTCTTGCCTTTTGAAATGCTGTCTTGCCCACTAACTTGACACATCTTTCATTCTGGACTTGTGCACATCTGCTAGGCAATTAACACCTATTAAGCTTTAGGTCACCTCTTGGTTGGGGTTTCATTCCTGGTCAGCAATGGGGTCAAGTCTTTGCTGGTGACTTGGGGGGGGCACTGGGATGGGGTCTCACTATGCTTCACAGACTGCTTACTTGCCTAAGGGGCTATTAGAGAAGGGTGGGGTCTCACCTGTGCATGGCTCCAGGCTTGGAGCCATGCTTCAGGCCCGCCTGCTGTGAAGTGGGCTCCTGCAGCTCTTGGACCTTTCTCTCTTCACGCCATTGTGAGACAGACCTTTCCTAATGTGCTGTCGTGTTGCTTCCCTGCTTCTAGATCAATTCTGAAGCAGTTTTTTTGTTGTTTGGAGTTGAATTTGAGAGGACTTCAGATGATTCTTTCTTCACTTTGCTGTCTTGGTGTTGGAAATCTGATTTAATTCTTTAATGACAATTACATTTACTATTCTGTAATGACAAATGGTCTTTTGAACTAGCCATAGCCCCTTGTCTTTGCTCATGCAGCATAAGTTATTGATTGAAATGTGGTGGGCTCCTTAAAACATATACACTGAAGAATGGGCAAGCTAGGGACCTCTACACCCACACTATCCTCCTCCTCCTCCTCTTCCTCCCATCTGCTCCTGTAAGTCAGCATGCTTGCTTAGAATCTGCCTATTGTGGCTGCTCTACTTTACAGGAAAGTAGGATCCTCAAGTGGAGAACCTGCCTCTTGGTGGGTAACTGGATCAAACAAACCTCAGTTGTTTAGTTTGTAAAAGGAAGTCACCACTGATGAGTCAGCCTCAGATCATATGAATTTGCTGCTTGTTTGATATTGTAGTCTTATGTCTGCTTATTCTGTATAGTACATAGGTAAGAATTAAATGCTCTCTCATTATTATTATACAAATAATCCTGCTAATTTTGTATTTACTAAGAATGGGGTGTATGAAATTACCACTATCCTCTTTTGGAAAGCATTAAGGGGTTGTCTTATATATGTGTTTTTATTCCTACATTTGATGTAACCAATTTGACATTTGCCTTATTTAAACACAGAATACTCCTGATTCCAGGGATTATGGAGAAGAGAAAGAGGAATGCTTGGGGTGATATCTACTTTTATGAATTGAGAGAAATAAGTTATTTTCTTCAACAAACTCCTCTTTGTAATCTTCTCTTCTTAGAAATAAATGCACAGGATATCAGCCCTTCATATACACCAAAAAGTTTCAATCTATTGAATCTCCCTGAATAGCTTACATCCTTGAAATGTTAATTAGAAGGTGTTCTATTTATTTTTGTAACTCAGCTGGGAAGGTTTTTTTTTTTTAAACTAACCCTACTTCAGAAAACAACAAATTCCTTTGATATTGATTTTAATCTTTTCAGCACCTTAAGCTTCCTTATTCCCTTTGGAAATTGGATGTATTGCATCTTTAAATTTATCTTTAATTTGGGATAAAGTGTCCCTTTATTTTGAATAGGCTAGGATTTGATTCTGGGAATACCCTATGATGGGATCATCTTCAAATAGCTATGGAAGTTACAAACTATGGGAAATATGTCAGTATTCTCATTGGTGCAGGTACCATTTTGCTGTGAATTTCTACTTGGTTTTGGTAGATTAATTTCACTTGCCATATTACCCTGCTAGTAAAACCCATTAGAAACCAGATTACTGTGATTTCAACAGGAGTAGGATTGCCCTCAAGGGCTAAGAATCTTTTAAAAAAAATACTTTCCCATCCTTGCTTCCAGAAGCACACAGAAGGTATGGGTTTTTAATTTGAACAGTCTGCATATACATGGTTGATTCACAGTTGAAAAAAGAGAATAGTTGCTAAGATTCTAAAAATAATTTCATATTTCAGTTTTGAAAAGTGAATTATTTTGGCCTCCCTTGTCATCACTGCCCCATCATGCGTATTTTGGTTTTCAATTAAATCCTGATTTTTCTTTGTGGGGCATTTTTGCTAGCATAACTGATCTGGTCAGTGTAGTAGAAAAGTTTATGCCCCTGTGTCTAAGGGGAAAGAGGAGATTTGGCCAGTTCTTCATCTTTTTTTCATTGCCCACATTTTCCTTTTTTAAAAAAAAATTAATTTTAAGGGGCGGCTAGGTGGCACAGTGAATAGAGCGCCGGCCCTGGAGTCAGAAGGACCTGAGTTCGGAGCCCGCCTCCAACACTTAATCCACACAGACAAAAAAAAACCTAGCTGTGTAACCTTGGGCAAGTTACTTAACCCCAATTGCCCTAAAGGGGCGGCTAGGTGGCACAGTGAGTAAGAGCGCCGGCCTCGGAGTTGGGATGACCCGAGATCAGATCCGGCCTCAGAAAATGAGCACCGACGCATAAATAATGACTAGCCCTGTAACCTTGAGCAAGTTACTTAACCCCAATTGCTTAAAAAAAAATTTATTTATGTTTTTCTTTTGTTATATTTTAAGTTCTAAAATGTCTCGTCTCTCTCTGAAATAGAGAAGGCCATCATTTGACACAGATTTATAAATAAATGTAAAAACAGATTAAGCACACTTCTATTCTTTTCTGGAGGTGGAGAGCATCTTCCTTCATAGGTCCTTTGTAGTTGATTTAGACACCAGGCCTAAGATGGACTTAAGTTTATGGGCTACTAATATGGAAGATGTGAATATATCTCATCTCTGATGTCTTGGGAAGTAGCTAAGCTCATATCTGTTGCTCATTCTGGCATGTAGGGACCCAAACTTTTGGCTCAGATTCTATGTTGTTTTTGTTGTTCAGTCATTTTAGTCACGTCCAGCTCTTTGTGACCCCTATTTGGGGCTTTCTTGGCAAAGATACTAGAGTGGTTTCCCATTTCTATCTTCAGGTCATTTTTATAGATGAGAAAACTGAGTCACCTTTCCCATGGCCATACAGCTAATAAGTGCCTGAGGCCAGATTTGAATTCTGGTATTCCTACCTCCAGACCTAGCACTCTATCTACTGTATCACCTAGCTGCCCAAATCCTATGTCTCCCACAATACCATGGCCAACAAATTCACATAATTTGTTCTCCAGCGTCTGTGATTCTAGCCACTTTCTCTCAAGGCAAAATCCTCTCTTTCCTTACTTTATATGTTATGCCATCCAGCTCAACTCCACCATAGCCTAATCTTTTCCCTCTTTTTTCCATTAATCCGTACCATGCCGTACCATGCCATCCCATCCCATCCAATAGGACAAACATGGATTAAGTCATGTATAAAACTATAAAGTAAAAAAAAATCTTTCAAGAAGTTTATGATTCCCAGGGGGTGGGAGAATGAACTGTAAATATATAAGTATGTACATAATAGTTTAAGAAAGAAGAAATCACTAACAAGTAGAGGCCTCAGGAAAACCTACTTTACCTCTAAAACATATCTAAGATTTGACCCATTTCTCTTCTATACACTTAGATAGGCATCACTCTAGTTCAAGTCCTCATAACCTCTCACCTAGACTATTCCAACAACTTCTGACATCGATCCCTAAATTCCAAACTCTCCCCTTTCAATTCATCTTCCGCCTACATACCACAGTCATCTTCTGAAAGCATAATTCAGAATATATTGTATCTGTGGTTCCCTATAATCTATAGAATATAATACAAGTTCCTCAGCTTGACATTTAAAGCTTCTTGCAATCTGAATTATTTCACATCATACCCTTTCACACCCTCTATGATCTGGTCATATTGATTCTCCTATATCATTAACAAACTTTACTTCATTCTGTATTTCTTCTTTCCATGCTTTGTGCTGCCAGATACACTTGGCTCTCTGGACAGCACTGGATTCCCGGACACACTCTCTAGTACCAAATATTTCTCTTCCATTGGGTTGAGAGCAGGAGTTGGCATGGTAATTGCTCCCCACTGCCACTTCTGTTGTCCCAAACAAAGTGAGGTTGGCTTTAATCCCTGTCAGAATTCCAGAATGTATCATTAAAGGGATGGCTAAGGAATATCTAGAAGAGGAAAAGGTGATTGCAAAGAGCCCGAATGGCTTCCCTCAGAACAAGTTGTGCCAGACTAGCCTCTTTTCCTTTTGTGAAAATGTCATTAAACTGGAAAATCAGGGAACACTGCATGGAGCGTTATTTTAGTAATGCATGTGACAGTACCAGGAACCTCATTTGGCAAAGATAGAAAGATGATAACTAAATAGTCATGGATCTTAGTCATGGTTAAATGACTCAATCCAATGTTGCATCAATAATCTTTAAATATTAATTTTAATTGAGGTCTCTAAACGAAAATACCAGTAATCCGTGATTGGCCTTGTATCATTCAACATTATCAGTGACTTGGATATAAAGGTATAGATGGCATACTTATCAAATTTACATATGATGGAAATCTAGGAAGTAAGTAGTGTGTTGGATGACAGATTTAGCATAAAAAAAAGTCTTGACTTATCAGACCACTAGGCTAAATCTAATAAGATAAACTTTAATAGAGATGTGTAAGATCTTAAACTTGGCTTTAAAACTCAGTTTCAGAAGAGAAGGATTGGGGAAATGGAAGAAAAAGATTTGTGCATTTTATTGGATTGAAAGTTCCTTATCAGTCAGTAAGTGTGATATGGAAGCCCCCAAAGCTAATACAATATTATACTGTCTTAAAAGAGTCAGAGCATCCTGTACTAGGGAGCTGATAGCCCACTTGTTGAATTACATATGGAATATTGTGTTTGCTTCTGGGCACCATCTTTTAGGAAGGACTTTGTTACAGCAACATGGCCTCTGGAAGAAGATGACTCAGATGATGGGGTGCTTTGAGATCCTTTTATGTGAGGATCAATTTAATGAACTGGGGAGGTTTACTCTGGAGCAGAGATTTTGAAGAAGACATTCTAGCTGTCTTTGAAATATTTAAAAGGCTAAAATCTTGGAAAGGGATTAAATTTTATCTGTTTAGCCCTAAACACTAGAGAAACAGGTAGGACTAGTAGAGGTAGCAAATTAAGGGTTGGTATGAAGAAAACCTTTTTAAAACAATTACAGCAATACTAAAATGGAATGGTTTTCTTTAGGGGATACTTATTTCCCTCCCACTAGAGGTCTTCAATAAAAGATTGGAAGACCACCTTTTGGGTATGTTGTAGAGGCATTGTTCACATGTGGTTAGAGTATATGCTCTGTTATGTCTTTCAACTCTGAGATTCAGTGATTTAAGGATACTATTAGATGTTAAAATAACTTGTGCTGAGCTTTGAGCAGTACCCTGGGGTGTGGTCACTCTACATTCCTGCTTCTTGAGGTACTCACAGAGTTGGTGGACATGTATCATTATTCCCATTTGATAGATGTGAAAATTGAGGTATAGAGGCTTTAAATTACCAGGCCAAATTCACACACAATATTTATGGAAAGAGGCAGATCTAGAACTAAACTTTTTCATTTTGCCTCCAAGATGACTGGAAACATGTTTACTTATGTGTGCTATGGGTCCCTTTTTTACTCCCAGAGCTATTGAAATGAGAATCATTTGCTATTTGTTTATTGGTAATTTTGATATGTTGAAGGAAGGGAAGAAGGCTTGGAATTTTTAGATTCAAAAGACATTGATGATAAATTTAGTAATGGAGCTAAAGGGATCTGGGTCCATAGACTTGGCATATCTTCTTTTCTCTTACAAAAGAACAATCACAAAAATCCCTGGGTATGTGAAATTCCATTCCTGTTAGTGGCTTGGAGAAAGGGTAGCATTCATCCTCAATGGCTCATTTCAGCCACAAAGACAAAGGAAAATGACTGTTGAGGCCAAGATGATCCCTTAAGCACACATTTCTCCTCCCTCTTTTTCCCAACCAATCTGTAGCTTTTTTTTTTTTTTCTGGTTTAAATGCTTCAGCAGCAAAACCAGCTCTGAGGTGGCTAAATAAGAAAGTATTCCAGTAGTCTCAGTGTTCAGATCATCCTAAATTTAGAGGCCATTTACTCCTTAACCTTCATTTGAGAGATGAGGAAAATGATGCACAAACATAATTGCTGAAGTTTATACAGGTGTACCTGAACCCAATCGCACTAACACTAAATTCAAAGCTCTTTTTACTGCACCCTGCTGTAGTTGTTCCTACTAATACCTTTTTTTAAAAAATCCTTCACAGGTCTCATATAGCACTTACTTTTGTATCCTTTGAATGCACTTAAAAACAATAATTGTAAAAATAATAGTATTAACATACTACTTTAAGGTTTGAAAAATGCTTTACAAATATTATCTTCTTTCATCCTCACAATTATCATAGAAGGTAGGTATATTATCACATCACAAGGTACTATAAACTTCATAGTTTGAATTCAGTCAAAGGGCCCCATTTGAGGACCTAGAGGGCCATATGTGGCCTCAAGGCTGCAGGTCCCTACATCTGTGGTGTACTGGAGTCAAATGTAAATTTCTACCTTTTGTGGTTTTTCTTTTTTTTGAGGTTCAGTGTCTGTGTTGTTCCTTTTAAAGAATAAGTCAGTTTTGAACAAGGAGTTCCAACCTTCTCAACAATAAAAAGTTATTGTTCCCATTCAGTCACATGACTCATTGTTAGATACTTTTTTGGGACCTATTGTTTTGCCTTGAGTGACATGGGAAATGGACAACTCATTAATTTCCTACTCACTTATGAATAGTTAGGTAACAAGATGCCAATTGATAATTATAAAATTAACAAGGAGGGTTAATCACGTAAAAGCTTAATAAAGAGAACACAGAAAAATAAGGTAACCTTTTTAGAAAGAGAAAAGGCTTCTTGGAGCTTGTAGCATTTAGATACATGTGTCTTTGGGTAAGTTGATTAAATTCCTTCATCAGCTCAAAGAACACATTTACTGGATGACCTCCAAAGAGCTTTCTATCTCTAAATCCAATTGCCCTTCTTCAGTGTGGTAGGATGGTGGTGTGAAAGATTTGACGGATTTCCTGTGTCCAATCTACAGAGACAAATGAGTAGTAGGGAATGGACTTGGGAGCAGCTTGATGAACATGATATGTTTTTTCTTTCAGGAGTCTTTCTGACACTCTTGAAGCTTCTCTGGTGATGGTAGACACACCTAGGGTTTTGCCCATATCTCTGAGATCTCTGTTTTGCCCCCCCTATGTTGTAGACTGAGGAAGACTGAGGCTGCTGGTCTTTCCAGAGAGTCATGTGGACCAGATTTTCTTTTCTATCTCCCCAAACAAGGTAACATGTATATTTTAGGTCCAGGGAGCTTTTTACTCTTGACTTTAAAAAATAGTATTGATTATTGTTATTAATGGTTAGGATACCAAGGATAGAATTCAAAGGAATATCACTACCCCCACAATGAAAAACAGCCCAAATTTAAGTTTGCAAAATGCTTTCCTCAGAATATTTGAAGGCTGTCCTGCAAATATTGTTATCATTTCTTTACAAATGCAGAAAATAAAGGCTGTGATGTTTAAGTGACGGGCTCATGGTCACAAATCTAGTAAATCAGAATGTGAACATGAATCAAAGTGTTTCCTGACTTCAAGTTTCAGGGTATTTTTCTCTATACTTTCCTCTTTACCTTCTATACCATGTTATCTCAATTTGTTGCTCCCA
Organism: Gymnobelideus leadbeateri; assembly: GCA_011680675.1. Classification (NCBI taxonomy): domain Eukaryota; kingdom Metazoa; phylum Chordata; class Mammalia; order Diprotodontia; family Petauridae; genus Gymnobelideus; species Gymnobelideus leadbeateri. The sequence continues at coordinate 20,656 of WOXC01000027.1, read as the reverse complement.
GAAATAAAGAGAATGGCACCACTGGTGGACATATCTTCCTTTTAGCACCATTTTAAATCTAAGAAGAACAATTTTTAAAGTAATAGTGAAAGGAATGGAAAAGGTAAAGCCATTATTTCTCTTTTTACAAACAAAGGCAGGGACAGGGTCCTCAGTGAAAATTGCTCTTTTCTTTCTAATTATTTCAAAATCTGCTTTTATGTTTACCTGTGGCTTCATGAGTGTTTTGTGAGCAGAGCAGATATTTTGGGCACCTGCCAATCTCTTAATGCATTTTTTTCAGTCTGTGAATGAAATTTTAAATTGCCCTGAAGGCTGTCCTCAGACCCTGGCAGTCTGTTCTATTATCTTTCTGTGAAAGGATCTTCTTACATCCCTAAAATAGGGGGAGAAGAAGCTTTCCCATCTCAGAGAGACATGAGTTGGCTGCAAATATGAAAATTCTGTTTATGGAAGATATTTCTCATGGGGAAAAATAATTCTCACATACATGACTCAATGCTTATTTCTAGAAGAACAAGGAGTTCAGGAAGCAAATCTATTTCTAAATCTAAATGAAAGCTTTATTTAAAGAGTGTAATTGGAATAAATCTCTAGTGAGAAAGTGGTTAAAGTGCACAGCTGCTGGAACTGACTTCACACTCTTTTTTTTTCCTCTATAAAATCGAGGTTAGAGAAGTGCAGCCTGCATGTATGAACAAAATGTCCCAAAGTCAAGGCATGTTGTGGTGTTATCTTCCCCTGGCACTATAATTATTAAAACCCATTGTGTAAAACAGACGAATTTATAAAAAAATTGCTGCTTCTTAGAAGAAGAGGGTTACCTAGCTTAGGTGGCACTGATGTTGCCACTATTGAACAAAAGGGAGCTAAAGGAAGCAAATAGAAGTTGATTATTTAAATGGACCCAACATCTGCATAAAGACTAAGCCATCACTACCCTTGGGGGTGTGTTTAGGGACACTTTTCTGATCAGAGTTGTTAAAGAATGGTGTCTATTGACATTCTCTTCTAGCCTTGGTAATCTCCCCAAATGTTTATTCTCATTCAGCCTGCCTTCCCCTTCTTTGTCTCCTCTTCTCTCTTTGTCTTTTCATTACTATTTTTTCTTCCATTTATTTCATTTTTCTGCCCTCCTTTTTCATCTTTCTCAATTTCTTTCTTCTCCTTTCCTTCCCTCCTACTCCTCTTCTCTTTTTCCATTTCTTTTTCCCCTGTTTCCTACACTTCTGATCTCTTGCTTCATGATAGAATCAGTTATTAATTAAAAATCAAAACTATGATTCTTTCATGGTTTACTCATAGCCCCCAAGCTAAGATAAAGATTATACCTGGCTACTTAGCCTGAGGTTCAAACCTCTGTCTTCTTTACTTTTGTGGACTTCCTGCTATTTATTCATTGACCTCTTATGTATGTAATTAATAGCAGACAAGAAGCACATAGGCAACTAGGTGGCACAATTGATAGAGTGCCAGACCTGGAGCCAGGAAGTCCTGAGTTCAAATTTGGCCTCAGATACTTATAACCCTGGTAAGTCATTTAACCTGTTTGCCTCAGTTTCTTTAACTATAAAATGGGCATAATAGTAGCACCTACCTCCCAGGATTATTGTGAAGATCAAATGATATAACAATTGCAAAGTACTTAGGACAGGTCCTGGCACATAGTAAATGAAATATAATTGCTAGTTATTATTACTATTATTTAGCATCTATGACCATTCATTTTTATATCAGAAATCAAGAATTAAGGATAACTTAAAGAAATGGAGACATTTAGAAGTAAATTTTTGCCATCTGCAGATAGCATTTGGGGAAAGGACCCAGACAGATTACTTCCTGGTCATTTCCACAGTATATCACATCTTCTTAGGCCCTCATTCTCATCTCTACTACATTAAAACCTTGAATTTCATCCCTTTACTCTGATAGATGTGTTTTCACCTTACCTTTACCAGAATGAGATCACTAAGACATTTCCCAACCATCTCCAAACCACACCATTTCTACCCTCTTTCTAATCCCTCCCTCTACTTGCCTTTTGGTCATCTTTCCCCATTATAATGTAAGCCCCTTGAAGGCAGGTTTTGTCCTTGGTAATCTCCCCAAATGTTTTTTTTTTTTTCTTGTATTGGTATCCCTGGCATTTAGCCCAGTGCCTGTAACACTTTACAAATGCTTTATCTGGATATTTATTTATTAGATCTTTGTTGTCCTTTCGTTATCTCAACTCTATTATGTTTTAGCCACATACTCCCTTTTCATAGGTTTGAAAAGGCAGGGGGCGGGGCAGTGGAGAGCTGTAGAAGCATCAACATAAGAGTTTTAATTTCCATCCCAAGGTCCTACAGTTCTGTCTTCCCTCTTCTTTGTTTTGCTACTCCCGCGCTTGGTCTTCCTGAATCCCACCTTCATCAGCTTTGGCTCATATATTTTTCAGTCCACAATCCTGCTGGCCATTTTCATGATTGTTCCAGCCATTTTATTCTGATCAGGGAAACATTTCACTCCATGAATTTTTCCTTGTCCTGGAGGCACTTAGTTACAAATAAGATACACTCAACAAATAAGGTACACTGCCCAGATTTTGCACTAGTAATTATCCCTCTAATGTGAATTGATAAAGGACTTAAAAAAATTAAAAGAAGACTGTGGGAGTAAGAGATTAAGCAGCTTGCTTATGGTCCTGCTGCTAGTAGGAAGCAACATGGTAGAATGAAAAGTGGGAAAATCAGGGGACTTGGGTTTAAAATCCAGCTCTATCATTTGTGACCTGTGTAAGCTTGGATAATTGACAACCTCTCTGGACCTCAGTCAATTTATCTGCAAAAGCAATCACTTAATATTAATTTATTAAGTACCTATTATGTGCTAGGCACTGCACTAAGTGCTGAGGAAACAGACAAAAAAGAAATAGTCCTTGTGCTCAGAGAGGTTACATTCTATTAGGAGAAACAACATTTTCATAACAATTATGTATCTACTTATATTTATCTGTCTCTCTAGACATATATACACTTATACATAAATACATAGAAGGTAAAATATACATAAGATGCAGACAAAGTATTAGAGGGCAGAAATGACAATTGGATGTGGTCTAATTTAGCAAACATCACTAGTCCTGGGTTTTGAAGGAAGCTGAGGATTTTAAGAGACAGAATCAAGGAGGGAGTTTATCCCAAATACAGGAAATAAAAACTTATGTAAAATCAATGGTTGGATTAGATGAAAGCTCTAACATGATGCTTCCATGACTTGAACACCCTCCATGGGGGCCATATGCTGAGCTACTTCTCTGAGGGGTATCATCTCAAAATCTAGCTCTCCTCTCCTCTGGTGTCTGCTGTGCTCTGTAGCATAGATAGACTCAGTCTCCCTTTGGCCGTCTTCTGTCCCTGCCTCCTTGGTCTGTGGTCCTCCTTGCGTGTGAAGTAATAGACAAGTAATATTTTATTACCACCTCTCTTGTCTTCTTTTATTCTACTCAGTGCTTTTGCTAAGACGCTTCATTTCAGAATTCCTCCCTTCCTCCCCCCTCCACTTCAAATACTCCACGTCTTCCTCATTTGACAATTCTATTGGATTTCAAGTCTCTAAATGCCTAGCAGGTGGGAGAAAGTCATTTGAACCTTTCCTTTGTACTGTATTCTTTTCTTTAGCACTGAAGCAACCTCCTTTGCTCTCCTAATGTGTCCTTTCTTGTGCCCTTTGGTGAAAATTTCTTCATTAGCCGGTGTTGCTGCATTAATCTCTTCTCTGCTTATTCTAGGGGGACACCAGGTGCTGGAGTGTCAAAAAATTAAAGATTGCATTTGGTGGCAGGCATGTTAGATTTATAATGTGAAATATCTCCACTAGTTTTGAAGCTTTTAGTTATGGGATCTCATAGTCACTGTATTGAAAGTAGAGATTCTTTATCATCTATTTCATCATTCTGTTCTTTTGATTTACACCCAGGGCCTAGGAGCTATAGGATGATATGAGAGCAGTCAAGTTGCTTTCTTGTTGTTGTCTAGTAAAAGAAGGTGCCACCTGGATGATAGAATCACAGCATAACTCCCTCCAGATGGATCTGAGTCGAAGACAATACATTCCTGAATGTTGAGGAATAGAGAAAATGCTACTCCCTCAATCTAGGTCTTGCTTTGGAAACCTTCCATGGAATCATATCAACTGAAAAGATTCCTTTTTCCAGCATGAGTAGTGGAAATTATGGTCCAGTGCAGCAACTGGTGAATCAAACTTCCAATGAGAAGTGGGTTACCTTTTTGTAGGACTGTGACCAAATGCCTGCCAGACAACTGGGACTATAGGTTGATTTTTGAAGGTCCCTGGGTGTAAATTGCCTTTCAGTTGGGATATAGGGAGGGTCTCTATCTTAAATTGAAGATTGGTGGAATGTAGTTTTGATGGAGTCCTTGTGATGTATATATGTCTGTAGTATCAATCTGTAACATCAGTTTGTAAATGGGGTGCTTTGGGATTTATGTCTGTAAAATCAATTTGTAAAAGCAGTCTGTAAGATCACATTTCCACCCCCCCAGCCTCAGAGCATTGACTCTTCCCCTTCCCCCTTCCAGCACTCTGCCCAGCAACAACTCATGACCTGTTTATCTCTGCTTGAAACAATAAGATATGTAAATGTTATCTCCCTTAGTCAGAGTGGCCAGCCCCACCAGAAATTCTTCAATACTAACTCCTTAGTCAATTATATACCCACACTGTCTCTGATGACCTTGGTGGGTGGCAGACTGGGCACTCTTTAGTGATGTATCAGGCCTAGAACCACACCTCCAGCTAGACCCCCTCTTGAGCTATTTCCCAGAGAATCATGGGCAATACACCTGCGCAGTTGATATTAAAAGTGTATGGTCCTTTGAGCACTGCCCACTCCTTAACTCCTCCCTGATCCCACCCTTACTCACCTAGTTAGCATAATTGACCCCTTAAAACTATGCCTGCTGCCTCTGCGAGTTTGCAGGTTTGCATAAGAATCTAGCCCGCTGTTCTCTACAGCGTAACAATAAACTTTACAATTTTGGCTCCAAAGTTTGCTTGAGCCTGGTGAATTCCTTCCAGACTGGATGCCAGGAGAGGTTTCCCTGGCAGAACCACTTACCCTCCCCCCCTCCTTATCACCCTTCCCTCTTCAGTTTTAGCATCCATCAGGAAGAAGAGGCCAAGGATTAATGCATCACTCATTTAATGAATCACTCATTAAACTGGGCTCTGTGCCTTCTGAGCCCATCTAAAGTCCCTACTGAATGGCAAAGACTACAGTTTGCCAAAGTTGAAAACATATTGTGCAAATTCATACCTTTTCATATCTTTACAATGTTACAAGGGATAGTCCTCTTAAAAATTTGCATTTGGCTCAAGTTTTTTACATTGATTTCTGAAAAGATGGTGCATATATATAAGTGAATGTATAATGCAAATTCCTGAGTGATAGACATATGGTAGAGTCATATGCATATAGAGACTAGAGAGGCTCTATAATAACAACAATTATATATATATATATATATATATATATATATATATATATATACACATATATATATATATATATTTTTTTTTTTTTTTTTGCTTTTTGGAGGGCAATTGGGGTTAAGTGATTTGCCAAGGTCACATGGCTAGTTTTTGTGTTAATAAGTGTCTGAGGCCAGATCTGCACCCAGGTCCTCCTGACTCCAGGCCCTGTGCTCTATTCACTGTGCCACCTAGCCACCCCCAATTTTTTAAGGTTTGCAAAGCACTTTATCTCATTTATATTCTCCAAACAGCCCTACACAGTAAATACAATCTCCACTTCACAGAAGAAGGAATTTTTTTGTTCAAGTTGTTTTCATTGTGTCCTACTCTTTGGAACCCCACTTGGGGTTTTCTTGGCACAGGTAATGGAGTGACTTACCATTTCCTTCTCCAGCTCATTTTACAAATGAGGAAACTGAGTGTTAAGTGCCTGAGGGCAGTTTTGAACTCAGGAAGATGAGTCCTCCTGACTCCAGGCCTGATAGGTTATCCATTACATTACCTAGTTGCCCTTAGTACTAGCACAGAAAAGTTGTGTGACTTGCCTATGGTTACATAACTAGTAAGAATAAAGGACAGAGTTGGAACACAGATTCCAATGCTCTGAGCCTATTTCTGAGATGGGAATACCAACATGGATATTCATGTTTTGGTAGCTCACAGACTATAGCCCAGGGAATGTTGAACCCATCTTGGGTTGACACATGAGAACTTACTAAGTTTTCAGTGTATTTTATACCTTGAAAATCAACAAACACTGTGAATTAGGGTTTGATTTATTGTTTCATTGTTTTTTGACTTAAGAAAGTGATGGAGAAAATGTTAATAATGCAGATTAAACTTAAAAGTTTGTTAGGCATTTGTTTTTGTGAGACTGGTTCCTAAAAATTTACCAGCATGCAACTACCATTTTTATAGTGAGATTACCCCTGAGATCAACTTTGGATGTATAGCAAATGCTAACTGTAGAAATACACTTTGATTTTATGGATATCAACTTTTTTTGTTGACGTTTATTCTTTTTAGGATACTCTTGTCCATTTTGGTCTAAAAATAAAGACTTTTGTTCAGTTATTTCCAGTCTTGTCTGACTCTTTGTGACTTCATTTGGAGTTTCTTGACAAGGGTTTGCCATTTCCTTCTCCAGCTCATAATATAGATGAGAAAACTGAGGCAAGCAGGGTTAAGTGACTTGCCCAGGGTCACACAGATAGTGTCTGAGGCCAGATTTGGACTCAAGAAGATAAATCTTCCTGACTCCAGGTTTGACATTCTATCCACTGAACCAGCTGGCCTCAAATCAAGGCATTTTTAGTTTATATCTATTCCTATATATTCCTAGGGCAATATAGCTTCCATTATCATGTTAGTAAAGTAGTATTCAAAGTTGCTCTTTAGAGAAATGAGTGTCGTTGATCAAGGCATCTGGTTATTGGCCTTTGTGTTCCATTCAAACTCAGACTTTGTCATTCTGTGACTTCTGTGCACCCATGCCAATACTGTTGATATTCTGAATGACAGTGGTCAGAGGCCATTGAACTAGTTAGATATTACTGAGATTTTGAAGCATTTGTTCTTGATTTCCATGGCTATAAAATATTGGAATACATTGTATATTTGAAATCAAAATATTGGAATAAATCACAGCTTCTGTTTGCTAAGGAACTGATTACACTGTGTTTATCTTGATCCATGAATGATCATTGTGTTCTGAATCTGGTCATGGTACTCTGGCCCTAGAGTTAGGAAGCTCTGAGTTTGAATCATACCTCAGACACTTAATAGTTGTGTGACCCTGGGCAAGTCACTTGACTTCTGTTTGCCAAATTTTCCTCAGCTGTAAAATGGGGATAATAATAGCATTTACCTTCCACAGTTATAGTAAGGATTAAATGAAATACTATTTTTTTTTCCAAATGCTTTATTAACTTCTGGTTTACATCATTCATTTCTGTCAGATTTTGAGTTACAATTTTTCCCCATTTTCCCCTACCCACCACCCCAGAAAAATAGTCAAACAGGATATCCCCTCAACCAATCTGCTCTGTCCCATCTCTTCTCCCATACCCTCTTCGGTTTTTCCAGTAGGGAGAGGTGAATCCCCTCGCCCCATTGCATGCACATCTCATCTCCCAATTACATGGAAAATAATATTAATCATAGTATTTATATATTTTTTAAAAATGTTGATTTTAAAAGGAAGATAAGCAACACAGTATATGCTTTACATGTGTAACTATGCAAAACATTACCATAGTAAATATATTGTAAAAGAGTGACTATATTTCTCTCCCTCCCATCTCTCCTTCCACCTGGTCCACCCCCCAACTTGATTCTGTCCCTTTTCAAAAGCGGGTGCTTCCAACTTCCCCCCCCCCAGTTCCCTCACCCCAACACTCCTGTAGGGTGGGACACCCTATTTAGTATACATGTCATTGTCTCCCTGGTCCAAATTCAATGAGAATAAGGTTTTGCCTTTTTTTTAAACAAATGCTTTATTAACTTCTGTTTAACATCATTCATTTCTGCCAGATTTTAAGTTACAATTATTTTCCCCCCTGTTTTTTCCCTACCCACCCTCCCAGAATAGCAGTCCACAAGATATCGCTTCATCCAATCTGTTCTCTCCCATATCTTCTCCCATACCCGCTTCGATTTTTCCATTAGAGGAAGGTGAATCTTTGTGTCCCCATGGCTGCACGTCTTATCACACAATTACAAACAAAAGAGTATTAATAATATTAATTACATATATTTGAAACATTTAATCTTAAGACCTTGAATTTCAGATCCATTTCCTTCCTCCCTTGTCACCCATTCCCTCTGGGAAGATAAGTAATTCAGTATATGTTGTACATGTCTAGCTATGCAAAACATTACCATAGTAGATGTCTTGTACAAGGCTGCTTATAATTCCCTCCCACTCATCCCACCCCCCCCACCTGGTCCATTCCCTACATGATCCTGTCCTTCTTCTACAGTGGGTACTTCCAACCTCCCCTCCCCCCAAGAATGCCCTCCCATCCATCATCCCTCCTTTCATACCCCTTCCCCCTATTCTGCTGCAGGTTGAGATATCCCATTTAGTATGTATGTCATTCTCTCCCTGAAACAAATTCAATGAGAATGTGTTTTGGCTTTTTGCCTTCCTATTCTTCCCCTCCCTTGCAACCACTTCCCCTTGCTTCTTCTACATGAGGTAGTTTACCCTACCCTGTATCTCCCCATCTGCTCTTGCCACTTTCCTCTCTCACCTCATAATTTAACCTCTTGAGTATCCTCCCTTCCCAACAAATTCAACCTATGCCCTCTATCTATGTATAACTGTAAACATATATATATATATATATATATATATATATATATATATATATATATATATATATATATATATATTTATTTATTTATTTATATATACACATTCACATATGTATTCATATGGCCATACCCCCTTCTTCCATTATTTTCATACTGAGAAACATTTCATCAGTCACAGTTATTGTTTTTGTATATAGGAATGTAAATAGTTCAACTTTGATAAGTTCCTTTTGATTTCTTTTCCCTGATTACCTTCTCAAGAATCTCTTGCTTCTTGTGTCTGGATGTCAAATTTTCTATTCAACTCTGGTTTTTTCCTCAAGAATGCTTGAAATTCCTCTATTCCACTGGATGACCATATTTTCCCCTGAAACAAAATACTCAGTTTTGCTGGGTAGGTGACCCAGGTCCTTTGCCCTCTGGAATATCATATTCCATGCCCTTCCATCCCTCAGTGTGGAAGCTGCCAGGTCCTGTGCTATTCTAATTGTATTTCCACAATATTGAAATTGTTTCTTCCTGGCTGCTTGTAGTATTTTCTCCTTGATCTGGGGATTCTGGAACCTGGCTATACAATTCCTGGGTGTTTTCTTTTTGGGATCTTTTTCAGGAGTTGATCTGTGGATTCTTTCAACCTCTATTTTGCCCTCTGGATCTAAAACTTCAGGGCAATTTTCCTTGAGAATTTCTTGAAGGGTTATTTCCTCAGTGGCTTCTAGCCCCCAGGGGAGGAAGCTGATGCATTCCCCAAATACTGGTCCCAAAGTCCATAGGGCACTAACCTCTCACTTTTTCCTAGGCATGTCTATGTTGGTAATTCTGGAATCGCCACAGCTGCTGGTGTTCTGGGGTCTCTCCAGCTGGTTGCTGGCCCTGCTGCCCTGGGGCTAAAACCGTGACTCAGGTGGACTGAACCTGTGCTCGGCTCCCGGCGCTCTGCGCTCTGTGTGCTGCGCTGCTGGCTCCCAGACTGCTACACTGGTCCTTCCTGCAGGGTTGCTGGGCTGTGCTCAGCGAGAGGTTAGCTTCTCTGTGTCGTTCTGTGGGTGCTGGGGCTCCAGAAGTTGTTCAGAGTCTCCTTTTACATAGTTTGGAGGAGATCTTGAGGCAGAGTGGCTTGGACGCGCTGTTTCTACTCCGCCATCTTGGCTCCACCCCTCTACTGCTTCCTTTCCGCCATCTTGACTCCACACCCCAACTTTTTTTTTTAATTTAAAGTTTTGAGTTCCAAATTTTATCCCTCCCTCCCTGCCTTACTCCCTCCCTGAGATAGTAAGTAATCAGATAAAGGTTATACATATGTAATCACATATATTCCATATTAGTCATTTTGTACAAGAAGACTCAAATAAGAGAAAAAGAAAGTGAAAAATAGTATGCTTTAGTCATTACTCAAACAATATCAGTTTTTTCTCTGGAAGCAGATAGTATGCTTCATCATTAGTCTATCAGCATTATCTTGGATCATCGTATTGTTGAGAATAGCTAAGTCATTTATAATTTTTCTCACAATATTGCTGTTACTACTCACTTCACTTTTTTTTCACTTTGGTTTTTAAAATTTAAAAATATATATATCTATTTTTTAGTTTTCAACATTCATTTCTACAAGATTTTGAGTTATAACTTTTTTCCCTGTGTCTACCCTACCTCCTAGCCCAAGATAGCAAGCATACTGATTGCCCCTTCCCCCAATCTGGTCTATCTTTTAAAAAAATTAAATTAAATTAAATTTTTATTTTTAGTTTGCATCATTCATTTCCACAGGATTTTGAGTTGCAAATTTTCTCCCTATCTTTCCCCTACCCACCACCCCAAAACAGTGATCCCACTGTATACTCCCTCCCCCAATCTGCTCTCTCCTATATCCTCCCCAAACCCCCCTCCAACTTTTCAGTAGGGCAAGATGGATCTCTATATCCTTATTTCCCAGTTGCATGTAAAAATAATATATATTTTAAACATTTCATTTTTAAAATTTTGAATTTCAGATTCTTTCTCTTCCTCCCTTGTCACCCACCCTTATTGGGAAGATAAGCAATTCAATATAGGTTGTACATGTTTAGCTACAAAACACATTTCCATAGTAGATATATTGTGAAAGACTGACTATATTTCCCTCTGTCCTATCCCAACCCCCACTTTTTCTATTCTCTACTTTGACCCTGTCCCTTTTCAAAAGGGTGTGCTTCTAACTTCCCTCCCCTCCATACTGCTCTCCCTTCCATCATACCCCCTCTCATCCCCTTTCCTCCTACTCTCATATAGGGTGAGATACCTTATTCAGTGTGTATGTCACTCCATTCCTAAGCCAAATTCAATGAGAGTAAGGTTGACTCATTCCCTTTTGCTTTCCTCTTCTTTCCCTCCATTGTAACAGTTTTTCCTTGCCTCTTCTATATGAGATAATTTATCCCATTCCATCTCTCCCCATCTCCTTTCATTATATTCCTCCCTCACCTCTTAATTTCACCTTTTATGTATCATCCCTTCCTAATCAACTGGTCCTGTACCCTCTGTCTATGTGTACCTGTACACATATATATATACATACTCACATATGTATTCATACACCCATATACTCTTCTATATAGACATATATATGTATGTATACATATATGTACATATATACACATATGTGTATATATATGTATGTATACATATATGTACATATATATACACATATATATGTATATATATGTACATATATATATATATATATATATATATATATATATATATATATATATTCCTGTCAAGTATTCTCATTCTGAGAAAAGTTTCATAAGTTTACAGTTATCATTTTTCCATGTAGGAACGTAAATAGTTCAACTTTGATAAGTTCCTTATGTTTACCTTCTCATGCTTCTACTACTTCTTGTATCTGAATGTCAAATTTTCTGTTCAACTCTGGTTTTTTCATCATGAATGCTTGAAAGTCATCTATTTCATTGAATGACCATATTTCCCCCAGAAACATGATACTCAGTTTTTCTGGGTAGGTGATTCTTGGTTTTAATCCTAGTTCCTTTGACCTCTGGAATATCATATTTCATGCCCTTTAATCCCTCAGTGTAGAAGCTGCCAGATACTGTGTTATCCTGATTTTGTTTCCACAACATTAAAATTGTTTCTTCTTGGCTGCTTGTAATATTTTCTCCTTGATCTGGGAATTATCATATTCCTAGGCATTTTCTTTTTGGGATCTTTTTCAATAGCTGATTGGTGGATTCTTTCAACCTCTATTTTGCCCTCTGGTTCTAAAATATCAAGGCAGTTTTCCTTGAGAATTTCTTGAAGTGTCATTTCTAGGTTCTTTTTTTGATCATGGCTTTCAGGTAGCACAATAATTTTTAAGTTATCTCTCCTGGATCTGTTTTCCCGGCCAGTGTTTTTTCCAATGAGATATTTCACATTGCCTTCTATTTTTCCATTTGTTTAGATCTGCTTAATAGTGTCTTGATGTCTAATAAACTCATTAGCTTTCATGAGTTCCAATCTAATTCTGAAGGAATTATTCTTTTCAGTGAGCTTTTGAGATTCTTTTTCCATCTGGCAAATTTGGCTTTTTAAGGCATTCTTCTCCTCATTGGCTTTTTGAGCCTCTTTTGCCATTTGAGTAAGTCTATTTTTAAGGTGTTATTTTCTTTAGTCAGGTTGTTGATTCTCTTTTTATGATTTTCTTGCATCATTCTCATTTCTCTTCCCAATTTTTCCTTCACTTCTCTTATCTGGTTTTCAAAATTCTCCTTAAGTTCCTCTATGGATTGTAATCAGTTCATATTTTTGGAAGCTTTTGGTGCAGGAGTTCTGTCTTAGTTGTATTCATCTCCTGTTCCATACTTTCATCCTTTTTGTCCCCAAGATAGGAATATAAAGTTAGATTGCTGTGCTTGCTTTGCTTCCTTTCCTTCCTCATGTTGCCACTTAATTATTTTACTTTTTAGCTTTTTGCCACAGTTGAACTCTGCTTTGTCCCAGAGGAGAGGAGAGGGGAGCTTTGTCCCAAATTGCTGTGGTTTTCTTAGCTGCCGGAGCTATTAGTTGGGTTCCCTCTCTGAAGCCTCCAGAAGCTCTGGCACACTGGTCATACAGCCTAGGATCTCAACCCTAGATAGTAATCCAGATCCAAGCAGGTTAAAGCAAGAGCAGTTACCCCTCAGACTGGTTGCTTGGTCCACCTACAATCTTCAGGCCAGGAACTCTGAAGCAGTCATGTGGTGGCAGCTGCTGCACCTCAGCCGCTTCTCCCTCTGGGGGCAGAGGCCAAACCACACTCCTGGACCCCCTGTTCCCACAAACTTCACACTGAACTCTCACTTTGTCTTTGGCATTTATGGGTTGATAATTCTGGGAACCACCACAGCTGCTGGTGATCCACTCTCCTGAAGTCCTTCCAGCAGGGGCTCATTGTGGCCACTCTGAGGCTAAAACCTGCTCACTTCACTTTGCATCAGTTCATATAAGTCTTCCTAGGTTTTTCTGAAACCATCCTGTTTGTCATTTCTTATAGCAAGATAATGTAAAGTTTGAAAAATGCTTTGTCATTTAATTCTCCAAACAAACTTAAAAAAGGTAAATATAAATATTTATTATCTCTACTTCACAGAGTAGGATATAGTACCACAGAAAAGTTAAGTGACTTGCCCATGGCCATATAACTAGCAAGAATCAGGGATAGGATTGGAATCCAAGCTCATTGCTATCTTGCTGGTCTCACTGTCCCTTTGATCACCACCTAAGTTCACTATAGTCCCAGATGGTCACAGGAAAGAGGTTGGTGCCATTTGATATGGCAAGCAAACCTATTTTATGTGATCTGAATTATAAATCAGCAAAAAAGTTTATTCCATATAATTCATTACAATTCTTAGGAGAGAGATGTCAGTTGATACATAGGTACTCATGTCCCTATGGGAAAGAGGAACCGTTTTCCACAAGTACTCATAATACATAGAAAACACAGTCATGGTGGTTCACACTTGGTCAGTTTCTGGTTCATCGGTCAGTTTGTTGTGTTTCAGATGAGGGGAAACAGACTTTCTTTTCTGCTAGTCTTTGCTTTAGAGATCTGAGAAAGTAAAGACTTGTCTTTTGGATGTCCTTGCATATGAACTGGGGTTAAATAAAAGCAAAATATGAGGATTAGATGTGACTGTTTCTTTAGAATTGAAATAGATGCTTATTCTAAAAATGGCTCGACTAATGTCAAGAAAGTGGAAATGTAGTGACTTTCAATGCCTCACACCTTAAACAACACTTTCTTTAGCAATGCCACATGGAAGGTGGATTAGCCTTATTCTGTTTGGCTCTAAGGAAAAGAGCTAGGAGCAATGTTCAAAAGTTGAAGAGAAGGATATATGGATATGATGAAGAGAAAGAAAAAAAATTTTCCTGATAATGAGGGCTCTCCAGCAACATAATGGACTTTCTCGGGAGGACCATGGTACAGTGGAATGAACACTAGCTCTGGAATCAAAGCATCTGAGGACAAATGCTCTTTCTGGTGCTTATTATTGTGTGCCCTTGAAGAAGTAATTCAACTTCCATAGGCCTCAGATTTCTCCTATATAAAACTGTGTTGTTAGATTAGATTCATAATCTCACAATTCATCACTTGAGATCCTCAGACAGAGGTTGGATCACAATTTGTCAGATGTGTTGCAGGGAGTTTCTTTTTCCAGCATCATTCTAGCATCACTGGAAGATCACTGAGGTCCCTCCTAATTTATAAAGTTCTCTCATTCTTTCATTTAGGTGGAAACTGATCTGAAACCACTTTTGGTTCTTTCCACAGAAAGTCACTTGGGGTTTGTAGCAGCAAGCACCCCAATATCACCTGGTGGCTGCCAATACAGGTTCTTAGATCTGCTTTTGTAAAGGAAAGCAACTCAAAATGGGTTAACAAGCTTACTTTAATCAAACAAACATATATTACCTAGTTCAGGGGGAAAAGGTCAGCACCGCAAACTTCAGAGTATACAGACAGATCAAACAGACAGGCTTCCAAACTGTCCAACCATTATCAATACCAAAATCACAGTTACCAGAGAGGGAAGCATCAACATCTGGGTTTTCAAAGCCGGGGGGCTCTCAATGGCTGCCCAGAGTCTCATCTGGTCAAATCACACAACACTTCCCAAAGTGAGCCCCAAAGCAGAGCTGCCCATCAGGGTTTATATAGCCTTCTCCTGGCTCAAAGAATGTAACAACCTTCTTGACCCACTGCCCAATCTCAGAACATCAAGGTGTGGTCATTCCTGAAAACCAAGCCTCCTACCACAGGCTCCATGTGACCACATTCATCCTATTAGGAGGCAGAGTATATTTTCAAATTAAGGAAGGTTTTCAGAGTCTCTTAAGCCAATTAAAGTCTCTTAAGCCGATCAAAGGGCCTAGGGGCAGGGAAGATCTTTAAATCTGCATTTCCATTACAGGGTTCTCCATTCTGGAGGTACTTAGCTGCTACTCTTCAGGTCTGTCCTTCAGTAAATACTCTAATTGGGTTATGCTCATGTGGAGAGAGGGGAGTTCTTCCAGTACCCATGGGAAGACTCAGTGCTCTTTATGAGGATTACATCTCAACTCTTCAGGGACTTTTGGGTCACCTTGCTTGGTCCTAAATTCATTTCCATGAGTCTTTATGGGATCCATTATGCAAATTATACATATAGAAACAGAGCTCCAGGAACCATCATGAGGAAGAGATAAATGAATGAACTAGTCACTATAATTCTCTTTTCAGTATATCCACTTTTTTCTTGTCTTTCTTTCTTTCTTTCTTTCTTTCTTTCTTTCTTTCTTTCTTTCTTTCTTTCTTTCTTTCTTTCTTTCTTTCTTTCTTTCTTTCTTTCTTTCTTTCTTTCTTTCTTTCTTTCTTTCTTTCTTTCTTTTTAGCAATTGGGGTTAAGTAACTTGCTCAAGGTTACATGGCCAGTCATTATTTATGTGTGGGTGCTCATTTTCTGAGGCCAGGACCAATCCAAGGTCATCCCAACTCTGGGGCGCTTACTCACTGTGCCACCTAGCTGCCCCTTATCCTTATTTCTTAACAAGAAAATATTGTTATTTATTTTCTACTTTATCTCCTTGAGGGTCAAATTAACAATTTTATGGCCTTCTTGCTTCTGGATATCACATGAATAATTCACAGATGGACTATTCACCTTTTTCTCACTTCTCCCACATGACTAAGGATAAATGAAGCAATGTTCTTGTACTGTCCGTTCTCTGGCCCTTCCCAGATTTTTAGGTACAGTTCATCTCCTAGCATCATCTCATATTAAGATCTTCATGTTTCCTGATCACCTGCTGGGTGTCCATACCTTGCACTGCATAGTCCCAAGAGCATAGATATTCCTTTTCCTAATGTAATTAATAATTCAGGTGTCTGAGCTTATGTTGCAAGAGTGGCATATATGTGCAGATGCAATGCATTATACAATGTTTAAATATATGATTAGGCATATTTGTGCTTGAAGAGGTTTCAGTTCAATTTTACAAACACTTATTAGGTATACTGTGCTAAGTATTGGGAGAATAGGTAGAAGAGATAAATATGTATTATCCTGAAGAAAGCCAGAGAACTTAGGTTTGTGGTATATAGCAGCATCAAGATTATGCCTGAATGACTCAGTTTGTGATATTGAAATGCATACTTTTTTCAAAGTGTTTTCACAGATAGCAATGTTGTGAAGGAGTCAGGACAAGCATCATTCTCATTTGACATGTAAGGTTGGTCAGTCTACAATCTCAGTCCATTTAGGGCTTACTATGTGACACAAAAACATGATCTTTACCATCAGGGAACTCATGAGACTTGTTGGGAACAGTCTCATGTGAGATACAAAATGCATGTGTGACATTAAATCACAAAAATATTGGGGACTACTCTAACATTATACTTCTAGCTTGCAATTTTGAAACATAAGACCCGTGACTTCTAAAAATGTGTGAAAAGAGCCACACAGACTGCTCATACCAAAAATATACTTCTCTAATAGACTTGGCAAATTCTGAATCCAACTCACACTTTCCCTTGCCAAGTAGGAGATTAATGTAAGATAGAATCATAAGGTGACACTTTTCCACTGGTTATAGAAAGTTTCATGTAATAAATTTGATCAATCAAGTGATTGTGAAGTTAGCTGATGCTCTTATCTTTTATTAAAATTGTTTTTAGGAGCTCCTCAGCTGGGGAATTTGCCCCAGCTATGGAGCTAAAGCAGATAGAGAACAGGTAGGTTTACTGTAACTCCTGTTTCTGGTCCTCTAGGGGCCTTCCCCAAGCTGTTGGATTCCAGTAACTCTCTGCCAGGTATGCAGATTACACTTTCTGAATTGGAATGTCAGGCACATCTTCCACTGGAAACACTAGGTTTCTCCTGCTGCCTCCTACACCTTGCTGTTTTCTAACATCAGGCTTGTCAGCAGCCCCTGCTTGGAATAAAGATCCATAAATCATGGCTAACCTGGTGGAATTAGCTTTCCTCTGAAGGAGTGCACAAGACAGGATTTCATCTGCTTTTCAGCATGGCAACCTAGGAGGCATGTTGCATCAGCTCTATAAATCAGGGCTGAAGCAGGAGATAGCCTGGTGACAGCAGGACAATTATCATCTTGAAAATAAGAAATGCACATTTTCTTCCTCTCTGCTGGATGGGAACCAGTGGACTGATTCTAGGATGTTGATCAATGACTTTAATCTACACCCTCCAGCAGTTCATAATATTCATGTGCCACCTGCCGGCCTCTTCTGCCTTTCGGGTCAAACTGAACCATCTTTTATATTTCCCTAGGTGAGGAGTGGAGGGAATTGGTTGACAGGAAAGCTGTTGTGGATGCTTGGAAGAAAACCCCACTAGGTTAACGCGAATGGGCACCAGTACAAATGTATCAGCTCACAGACATAATTCCAAGAAATAAACTAATCTCTAGCTGGGCAGACTGGACCTGTAAGAGCAAGACTATATAGCAGCAGTTGGGAATGTTATAAGGTCATAATTATGGTCTACCACTCTAGGATCTCTTCTGCCCCCATATCTTATGAGATCTTGACGTGTCTATCCCATAGCTATATTGGACAGGGGATAGAAACAATAGAAAACTCTCGGAATTTGGAATTAGAGGATCTGTTATTCATTATATGTGTGATTGTGGGTAAGCCACTTTCCCTCTTGGAGCTTCAATTTTCTCCTCTGTAAAATGAGAAATTTAACCAGATATGTTTTGTCCCAGCCCAGAGAAAGAATGTTGACTCTGATGTCTGATGACATAGTTCAATTCCCACCTTTGTTAATTACTATATAGGTGTTCTTGAGCCAATCATTTAACCTCTAAAGGCTTCAGTTTTCTCTTCTGTAAGATTGGGGGTGGGGCGGAGGCAATATGGCAGAGTAGAAACAACACTTCCATTCCAGCCCACACCATTTCAAAATTATGTAAAAGGGGGACTCTGAACAACCTCTGGAACTCCAGAACCCACAGAATGGCACAGAAAAGCTAACATCCCTGTGAGGACAGCCTGGCAGCCTGGCAGCCGAGCAGGGAGCAGCTAGCACAGTGAGCAGCTAGCACAGCACTCTGGGCATTGAGCCCAGGACCGCATGAGTTGGAGGTTTTAGCTCCAGGGCAGCCAGACCAGCAGCCAGCTGGAGAGAAGCCAGAATACCAGCAGCTGTGGCTTTTCCAGAATTATCAACACATAGATGCCTAAGACAAGGTGAGAGGTTAGTAGCCTATGGATCGTGGGACCAGTATTTGGGAATGCATCAGCTTCTTCCCCTGGGGGTGAGAAGCTACTGAATAGCTGCAGCAAGCCACCATTTTGCAGCTTCAGTTGCAGCCTCAGCTCCTGGCCTGCAAACTGTAAGGGGATCCAGCAATCAGTCTGGGGGGTAATCGCCCTTGCTTTAACCTCCCTGGATCTGGATTGCAGTCTGGGGTGGAGATCTTGGGGTGTGTGTCCAGAGTATGTGGAGACTTGAGGGAAGGGACCCAACTAATACCTCTGGCAGTTGAGAAGAGCCCAACATTTGGGACGCAAGCTCCCCTGTCTGGTGGCAGAGTCCTACTGTGGCAAAAAGCCCCAAAGTCAAGTAATTAAGTGGCAACATGCCTAGGCAAAGGAAACAAAATAAACAGAAAAATGCAACATTGGACTCCTATTTTGGGAGCAAAGAAGATTGAAGCTTGGAACAGGAGGAGGACTGTGAGGTCAGAAATCCTGCTCCAAAAGCCCCAAATGAAAATATGAGTGGGTTACAGGCCATAGAGGACCTTAAGAATGATTTTAAAAACCGAATAAGAGAAGTGGAAGAAAAATTGGGAAGAGAAATGAGAAGGATGCAGGAAAAGTATGAAATGAGAGTCAACAGCCTGACTGAGGTAACACCTTAAAAATAGACTAACTCAAATGGCAAAAGAGACTCAAAAAGGCAATGAGGAGAAGAATACCTTAAAAAGCCAAATTTGCCAGATGGAAAAAGAATTTCAAAAGCTCACTAAGGAGATTCATTCCTTCAGAATGACAATGGAGCAAATGGAAGCTAGTGACTTTATGAGAAATCAAGATGCTGTTAAACAGATCCAAGCAATTGAAAGAATAGAAGGCAATGTGAAATATCTCTTGGGAAAAACCACTTACCTGGAAAATAGATCCAGGAGAGATAATTTAAAAATTATTGGACTACCTGAAAGCCATGATCAAAGAAAGAACCTAGAAATCATCCTTCAAGAAATTCTCAAGGAAAATTGCCCTGATGTTTTAGACCCAGTGGGAGAAATGGAGGTTGAAAGAATCCACAGATCACCTCCTGAAAAAGCTCCCAAAAAGAAAACTCCCAGGAATATTATAGCAAGGTTCCAGAATTCCCAGGTTAAGGAGAAAATACTACAAGCAGCCAGGAAGAAACAATTTCAATATTGTGGAAACACAATCAGAATAGCACAGGACCTGGCAGCTTCTACACTGAGGGATTGAAGGGCATGGAATATGATATTCCAGAAGGCAAAGGACCTGGGATTAAAACAAAGAATCACCTACCCAGCAAAACTGAGTATCTTGTTTCAGGGGAAAAATATTGTCCTTCAGTGGAATAGAGGATTTTTAAGCATTCTTGAGGAAAAAAAACAGAGTTGAATAGAAAGTTTGACATTCAGACACAAGAAGCAAGAGATACTTGAGAAGGTAAACAGGGAAAAGAAATCAAAAGGAACTTATCAAAGTTGAACTATCTACATTCCTACATGGAAAAACAATAACCGTAACTGATGAAACCTTTCTTAGTATGAAAATAATTGAAGAAGGGTATATGGGCCTATGAATACATATGTGAATGTGTGTATATATGTTTACAGGTATACATGGATAGAGGGAACAGGTTCAATTTGGTGGGAAGGGATGATACTTAAGGGGTGAAGTGAAGAGGTTGGAAAGGAATGTGGCAAGAGGAGATAGGGAGAGACAGGGTATCTCATGTAGAAGAGGCAAGGGGAAGTGGTCGCCGGGGAGGGGAAGAACAGGAAGGCAAAAAGGCAAAACCATAGTCTCATTGAATTTGGCTCAGGGAGAGAATGACATATATACTAAATGGGATATCTCACTCTGTAGGATAGTATGGGGGAGGGGGATGAGAGTAGCGATGATGGAGGGGAGGGCATGCTGGAGGTAGGGGAGGTTGGAGGCACCCACTTTTGAAGAGGGACAGGATCAAAGTAGGGAATGGACCAGGTGGGGGGGGTGGGATGGGTGGGAGGGAAATATAGTCAGTCTTTTACAATATATCTACTATGGTAATAT